>VDFB02281748.1:0-108276 GCA_007258455.2 Sequoia sempervirens
AAGCTGTTATGATCCGTTTTCACCACAAACTTCCCACAAACCAAGTATTGCCTAAATTTGGCCAATATGTGAGTAATTGCTAACATCTTGTCATAAATAGAGAAACTCCTTTCTATCTCCTTGAGCTTCCTACTCTCAAATGCTATGGGGTTTCTATTTTGCATCAACACTACTCCAATCCCCTCTCCTAAAGCATCACATTCTAGAACAAAGGGAAACGAGAAATCAGGAATAGCCAAAACAGGACATGAACTCATTACCTCCTTGAGCTTGTCAAAAGCTCTTTGTGCTAAAGGGCTCCAAGAGAAAGCCCCTTTCTTCGTCAAACCTACTAATGGCTCTACAAGTTGTGAGAAACCCTTTACAAACCTCCGATAGTAGCTGCATAGTCCTACAAATCCACTCAAATGTGTCAAATTCCTTGATCTAGGCCAATCTTGGATTGCCTTGATTTTTTCCTCGTCCACGCTAACCCCTTGGGTACTAGTCTTGAACCCAAAATATAATATTTCAGTCAAACCAAACTCACATTTGGATGCCTTGGCATAGAATGAATGTTGCTCAAGTATGCCAAGCACTTCATCTATGTGCCTCAAGTGATCCTCTCATGTTTTATTGAAAATCAAGATGTCATCAAAGAAGACAAACACAAATTTCCTCAATTGTAAAATAAATACCTGATTCATGCATGATTGAAAGGTGGTGGATGCATTGGTCAACCCAAATGGCATGACCAAGAACTCGTAGTGCCTGTAGTGACATATGAAGGTTGTCTTGTGCACATCTTCATCACGAACCCTTATTTGATGATACCCCAATCGTAAGTCAATCTTGGAGAAGTACCCCGCACCATGAAGCTCATCTATCAACTCATCAATCCTAGGTATGGGGTAGCAATTCTTGATTGTCTTTTGTTAAGGGCTCTATAATCGATACACATCCTCATAGTCCCATCTTTCTTCTTGACCAACACAACAAAAGAGGCAAACGAGCTAGAGCTCGGTCAGATGTGTCCCATGTCCAATAGCTTCCTTAATTGCCTTCTCAATCTCCTCCTTGTACCTCCTAGGATGTCGATAAGGTGTAGTAATGACTGGTTTTTCCCCCCCTTCTAACTCATCACATGCTAAAAACCCCTATCTGGTGGTAACCTTGGTGGAATTTCACAAAACACCTTGCAACGTTTGTTCAAGATAGATCAGATATCAACATTATAAGACCTCCCCTCCTTGGATGGATTTGTATCTGTAATCAAGCACTCTGTTGCTCAAGCTACCTAATCTCTACAAAAAGCTCTCTCCATCTGCTTGGCTAAAACCATAGGACCCCCATTGGAAAGGTCGTGAAGAACTACCTCCTTCCCATTAGATTTGAATTTCAACTCCATGGTTGGATAATTTTATGTGTACTCACCCAATGAGTGCAACCATTGAACCCCCAAAACCAATTTTTCCTCACCGATGCCAATCACATAGAAGTCATCTCACATCTTGTGTCCTCCTAGAGTCAACTCCAACTATTGAACCCTGTGTTTGCATGGAATAGTATACCCATCCGCCACTATCACATTGAATCCCTCAAATCCTTCTATCCTTAGGCCCATCTTAGCCACCAGTCCCTCATCAATGAAATTATGGGTGGCCCCACTATCTATTAAAATTGTCACCCTTTGTCCTTGTAGGACTCCTCTAATATGGAAGGAATGATATCTAGGTGCTCTTGAAAGTGTTGCAAGAGTGCCTCTGGAATGCTCTCCCTCTACCTTCTCTTCGTGCTCAACCTCATCTGTAACATCCTCAAGCTCAGCTTCTCCTACCTCCGAATCATCATCCAAAACTACCTCTATATAGTGGATTTTTCCTTTTCCCAAACACCTGTGACCCGGTACCCATGGCTCCCTACAAGTGAAACATAGTTTTTTCCTTCGTAGCTCATTATTAGATTCATCCACCCTGCTAGGCTTTGGAGGCAAGATCTTTGATTTGGAAACATTCTTATGAAATGGCTTCCTCTGCTGCCCTATTGGTGCGCTCTTGGGAAAAGTTTTATTCTTCATGGTGGAATCCTCTAGGCTTAAGGCACTTTGAATGGCATCCTCCAAGGACATTGGCTCAAAAACCCTCACTAACCCGTGGAATGACTGATAATCCCTCAATGAACAAGAACATAAATCTCTTATACGTCACATTTAGGACCATAATTGCAAGTCTTTGAAAATCTATGACATAATCCTCCACTAACCCATGTTGCCTCAAGCATCTCAACTCCTTGTAAAACACCTCTAGGTCTCTTCTATCAAATCTATCTATGAGTTTTTGTGTGAAATCAGCATGTGTTGCAATAAGGTTAAACCCTTGGGTTATAAGACCATGATGCCACCACTCATAAGCATGTCACCAACCCGTGGAATGACTCTCATAATCCCTCAATGAACAAGAACATAAATCTCTTATCTGTCACATCTAGGACCATAACTGCAAGTGTTTGAAAATCTATGACATAATCCTCCACTGACCCATGTTGCCTCAAGCATGTCAACTCCTTGTAAAACACCTCTAGGTCTCTTCTATCAAATCTATCTATGAGTTTTTGTGTGAAATCAGCATGTGTTGCAATAAGGTTAAACCCTTGGGTTATAAGACCATGATGCCACCACTCATAAGCCATGCCCTCCAAATGTAGAATGGCAAACTTGATCGCATCATCTTCGGTCATAGGGCTGAGGGAAAAGTATGTATCTAATTTTTGAACCCAAGCTCGAGAAGTAACATTTCAAGAGCCATCAAATGTAGGAAGTGTCAATTTACATACGTTGTGTGGAAGATCTCTATTAAACTGCTGCATAGGTTGTCTCATGTCATTCCTTGATCCACTTCTTGATCTATCATTACTGTACTGTTCAAATGAAATCTCCCTTCTGGCAATTGGATCAAGTCTCATATACTCATCTACAATGGCAATGAAATCATTTGCAGCCTGTTCCTGCTCTTTTTCTTCCTGTGGTGTTTCCACTCTAGGGAAAAAGGTGGGCTGGAAAGGTCTGAGTGTTGATCCAGCTGGGTTTTTGTTGTTATTAATATGATTTCCAGCCCCAAACTGATCTGACTTACTTCCTTTAGCATTGTTTGGCGTAGATCTGCTATGAGTGACTGTGTTGGTTAAGTTTTGCATCATCTACATTAGCATTTGTGTCATTTGTTCTTGCCTTTGCAAGTATGCCTTCAAATCATCAAATTGTTCAGCCATTTTCTTCTTACCTCTGCCTCCAATTCCACTGTTGTTTCTTTGTGTGGCTGCTTTTATCTTCTTCCTCTCTCTCTAAGGCTCTCTGGTCTCTTTGACTTAACTGCATGCACAAAAATCACCCAGCAGGCTGGCAGGACTGCCTGCTCTGATACCACTATAAAGTCCCTAGGTTTAAGCCTCAAGTTTCAAATTTAAAGCTCATTAATTAATCACTGTCAATGATTGCTAAACCCTAATTAATGATAATCAGAAACTGAAATTGGAAGGGATTATTAGATCTGTAACAATAACACTCAATTCTAAAGAAATCAGATCACTACCAATTAAGCAGATAACTAGCAGATCTGTAGATAATCAAATTCCTTACAATAATGTCTTTTATTATCAGGCCCTCAAAGTACAACAGTAGCATAATAAATAGGCAATGGCAAACTTCTCTTTGCAAAGAGAGTTGATACCTCCACAATGGATGAGTGAGGGTCTGTCTTGCACCTGGGTAATGCCCTTGAGTTAGGCCTGATTCAGACTAAATCAGCTACTCAGAAAATACCTTTAGTCCAGCTAGACCTTCTAATGGGCTCTAATCTACAGACAAACGCTTGGATCTGGAGTCACTTATAACCAACTGAGAATTGAGGTGTGCAACCCTCAATGATTGGCACCCTGGAGTTGTCTTTTGCAATTGTATTGGATGGTGATAACCCCTCTGACACACTTCTGTATGGAGCTGGTTCAAATCTGTATGAAGTTGCTCTCCTTTATCATGCTGGTTTTGTATAATTTGCAATTGAATTTCCTGCTAGGTTGATCTGGGGTGACTGAGAATGCATGCGCCTCCTAATGTTGGCCAGGTCTAGCTGTGTGCTGGCAATATGAGCACCAAAAATGGTGCCTAATGATGGCCCAGCCTGAACTGTCTCCTCTCAGTGTGCCAGACTTGTATTTTTGCTCACTATGGCCTCTAGCTGCTCAAAATTTCAAGGGACTGATTCAGAATTTGCAGAATAGAATGTTTGAAATTTGTATCCACAAACTTTATACAATTTATTAGGGCAGTCATGGAGGTTGGCTTCACCCCACAAACTGCCTTTGATTGAAAGTTTATAAATCCTTTTCAGCAATCCAACTTGTTCAAAAGCTGTTCCAAAGTTGCTATTTTGGTATGAACATTGAGGATACTGACAAGGTTTAACCATAAGTTACGTAGGCGTTGGAAAAGACCACGGAATATGACTTTGTACCTGTTAATATTTTTGCTTGAAAGTCAATATCAACAACTATGGTGTTCCACTAAACTGCAAAACATAGGCACAAAGATTCAGAGGTTCACCAGCTTTAGGATGGGACCTTATTTCCTACTGCTGGTCTTCATAGCCCAGATGAGCGGTGTGTTTTTCTACTGCCATGGAATTGAGACAAATCTTTTTTAAGTTTTTCACTTATGTTGTCAATTCCAAGACCGTGTAAGATCTATTCAAAGCTTGATGTTTTGGGCCATTGATCGCTTTATTTTTAATGGGATTTGTTTTTACAGTGATTGAGAAGCATAGTGAAGCCCATATTTTTTTGATTGTGGACATGTCTCCTTTATTTGAAGAAGTAGTATTTAAAATCTTTAATTCAATTAAATATAAATAAAAAGGAAAGCTCCTATGCATTTTGTCCGAAGAGATAAACACCACAAATCAAGTTATAAATTGGAAACAATTGGAGATAGCTTCTAGAAAATGCCACCAAGCTCATACCATAGTGCAACATACGTCAAAATGATTAATGCTATTTGAAGCTCATCTGTAATGTCCCCTCCAAATTGAGGCATCTGTTGTCAGTAGATTAGCCTATTATTCTGACCCTTGTAGGCTAATAAGGTTGGTTAGAGGGTCTTTTGGGGTTTGTATCGTTGCCAACATTCAGTGGCATTCATTGATCGCTTTTGTTTGAGGCTTCCAGGACTCTGTATGCTCCACTTACTATTTATAGTAAGTCAGAAATGAATATAGAGGGACCCTTACTATTTTTAGTAAGGCATGTGGTCGTCTGGAGATTCATCAGCTTAGTACCCAATTCAGATGGCGTGATGAGATATTATGTATTTAAGGAGTTATTAATGTTTATTTGGCTCAAATAACATTAATAAATTAAAAGGTGATATTATTAAGTTATGACTTAAACTTAATAATTGAGGGTCTAGGCGTCATGAGGAGGGGGCCAATTGAATTAAATTATTAATGGGCGCCAACTTAATGAAATATTAAAAGAATACAAAGTAATAACATTTAATGTTATTAAATGGTGCTTTTTGGGCAAAATCGACCCTCTTGGAGAATTATTTATATCTCACTTTGGGGTTTTTGATATTCATTCTATTGAGCATTGATTTGGGTGAAATTTGTCTGAGAGGAAGAAGCCAAGGGTTTCAGCCTTCTATGAGCCATTGGAGAACGATCAATCTTCAATGTTACAGTGATTTGAGTTGGTGAGATATCCATTGAATCTGGCAATTTGGAGAGCTTCACATAGAGGTTCTACTTGAGCAGATTTGAGCAATTATTCAAAAGGTTTCAGATTGTTACTTTCTGAGATTCTTGGAGAGTTGACAGGCAACGATTTACAGTTGATTTCAAGAGCATTCATATCTATTTTCAAGAGGGGTGACTATCTTATTTCTGCCTTTTTATAACAGCAAGGGGGCGGGCTGTTTAAGGGGGCGATTGTGATTAAGGAGGGCATCATAAATCACAGAAAAATTCAAGGAGGTGCGCCCATCACAAAGGAAGCTATCCACGCAAGTTTCGAGGAAAAAGGCACATCAAATTGAGCGGATCGAATTTTCTTAAGTTTGCCTGGAGGTTGCTTTTTTTTGGCTGCAAATTGTGAACAGCAGCTGCATGCGTCTTATTTATGCCAGGTATGAATGTAATAAGTTAGTCTTTCTAGATATTGAACAAATAAATGAATATTTGAGGAGTTGATATTTATCCTAGTCATTTGTATTTCTTTATGCTTTGCATTCTGTTTCATTATATTCAAAAAATTACAAAAAAGCAGAAAACCCTCAAAAACACAAAAAAAAATACAAAACAAGAAAAGTCAAGAAAACTAGGGCACAAAGTGTTCTTACATCATCCTCTATTATTCCTACAAGTTGTAACATTCAATCAAAATTGTGTGCAGCCTCTTCTATAACTTAAGTGCGTAAATGGTATATAGTTGGGGTTCGTGCTGGTATTTAATGCTCTAGTGTTTGGAGTTGAGCTCTATGCCTCAGCTTTATCTTCATAATTATTTAGGAAATATAGGAATAACCTTCATTAAATGACTAGATAAATGGATAATAAATGTATAGTGCTTAGAAGCAAATATCTCTCTTGGGAATCTCTCTGCAAATGAAAAGAGAAAGATGCTTTCAATTTCTTGGGATAATATCATGAAATATTGGGAATCCAAAAAACATAGACAAAAAAAAAACACAACTCATGTTTAAATATTTAAAGTCTTCCTAATTACATAGGGAGTGAGATAGGGAAAATAAAGGAACAAGTAGACAAGTATGCATTGCTGAAACCTAAGTTGTTAATGAGTAAGGGGGTATTTTGCATTCTTTGACTTGTGAAATAATCCCCTTACTTTTTTCCCCAAAAATTAGACACACAAACCAGCATCAAACCACTGATTAGCGTTAACTCCAAATGCAAATCAGCATGGAAAGTAACTCTAACCAAGAATGTTCACCAAGATCCCAATGTGGGCGAGGTGATAGCATATGGTCAGAGGATCATCAGGTATAAACTGAACTGAAGTTACAATTCATCTGCTGATGCAGGCATCCACAAGCAGTAGGAATACTCCACTTATTCAGTGGGTGAGATTATTACATTATTAAGGCGGCAAGCCAGCCATTCAATCCTCTCTTCCACTTATTTCTTAGGGGAAAAACAATCCACACAACCACTTATTTTGTGGGGGAAATTTACAAACGAGAAAGATGTTTATTCTAAAACTCAACCACTCAATTGTGGGAGTGTAATCAAGTATAAATTGCAGCAATAAAATGAAATAGCCGTTAGTACTACTAACTAGCTTTACAATGAATAGACATAGCTGCAAATAAGAGAGATAAGCTTTCAGAATGTTCTTTATCCACACTGGCGGCAAACCATCCAAGGGTACTTAATGTGAGAAATAAGAAATGATTGCAGCAATAAAGGACTAGAACAGTACTACTGTTTACAGTCTTACAATATAGAAAAAGAGCTACAAATTACATGAATATTACAATGTTTTCAAAGCACCAAGATACTGAATGATTCCATGATAAATATTAACAATTACTGATGAAGAAAGGACTGGAAATTCAAACTGAAACAAGTCTGATGTAAATCTACAATTCTAGAAATGAATAACCAGCAACTATAAGAATCAATTAAATGCTCATAACTTCACCAAAATACCTCCGAATGGCATGAAATGAAGTGCAATGAACCTCTGGAGGATAGGCGCCCATGACAAGATGAAGAAACAGCCTCAAAAGTCATCCATTAATTTATGGCACAATTCCCAATGCTCTCCAAATGGTATGGCTCTTGAGAAGAGCGATTTAGCAATATAAAATCAAAGACTTCGAAATAAATTCCAATCTCTTGTGGAAGGGGTCGCCTTGGGTCTAGAAACACTTTGCAAACATACCCAGAATGATATATAATTTGCTCAAAAAAGTTGTTAAAAAAAAACACTTTCAGCTGTAGCAATATCAGCAACACCAAAACTGAGAAAAACTTCAAAATCTTCAACAATTGAGCTCCATCTGCTAGTCTGAATGAGAAGCAACAATAAAAACCAATTAGATGTTGTCTCTCAAACACGAAATTGATTGGAATATAGGAGGTAAGCATCCCTCGAAGAAATAATCACAATGTCATTTTGACAGCATAACTTTAGCAATTTACAATGGATGATGAAAGCTGGAGCAAAACTTCTTTTTTATAGAAAAAGAGATGACTTCTCAAATTCCCAAAACTCCTCCAAGAAAGGGATGCCAAAAGTTCCCTTTTTGAAATATATATTTTTTTTTTAATTTGAAAACTTTATTTCATCACCTTTTGGCGTCCAAACTCCAAGGCATTAAAGACTTTATGAAATATCAAATATTTCCTTTATGAAGCGTCCACCCTTTATGACCACCTTTTTAACACAACTTCAAGTCATCTCATTAGGCCAAGGGGTCAATATTAAAACATAACATTAATTGCCTTTAATTAAATGATTTCTCCAAAAATTGCTCCAAAAAGCCAGAATCAAAACCAAACAACTGCTCCAACTGAAAAGGAAACTTATTGAAGAGTTGCCAACTAGACCACTGCCAAAATTAGAACTTACTAAAAATAGTGTTGGCGTTTAAATTCGCACCTCTGGAATGCGTATTTGAAACGGACAGCTATGCACAGATAAACTGCTCTTCAAATTAGGAGGGGAAGCTCCCTCTTGTTGATGGTGTTGAAAGAAAGTAAACTAAAACTAAGTTGCCTATCTTTTTTACCAGCTTAGAACACAAGGTTTATTAAACACAAACGCCGCAACTGAGATTTTCTGATTTTGAGAACTTCAACTACGACTAACTTAAACTAGAGACATTTCTAACTTCTCAAGTAATAGCAGAGCATGAGAAACTAGAAATGAACAAGGTAGATTTTCTGACAAAATACTTCAATAACCTCTCTCTCAACAAACACCTACACACTTCACTGTAAGTTGAAATCAAGATCATAAAAGTAGAACATAAATAACGGAAATCTGAGATTTTGGACCAAGGCAAAGGAGGCTCATGATTTTATTACTCAAATCTCTGGAACATAACTCACTTCTAACATGCCTGGAACAAGAAATTGCAGCTAAAGAGGCTTGCAATCTTGCTCTTACACACTAGAAACAGCAATCACACTAACTCCTTGTTGGCTAAAGAGGCTCAACAATTTGCTTATCACAACACAATTGAACAATACTTGAGTAACAAATATAAGGCACAATAGGCTCAGTGTTTTGTTCTCACTAGCACGGTTACTAGAAACTAATGAGCAAAGCTCTTATTTATAGAGAAGCAGAGGAGTAGGGAACCCTAAAATCTCCTTTCTTTCACAATCTAGGGCTTGCTCAGCAAGCAAGCTTTATTACTAAATCTAGAAAGAAGATAACATCTAAAACCCTAAGAAAGCATAAAAAGCGGGAAACACCAACTATTACATTTTATCCTCTTTCTATCCTCAAAGAATGGATAAGGTTTATTCCAAGAATAGAAAGAAAGCAGGAAAGAAAGCTTCTGGAAGAAAGCTGCTTTAAAGCTCGATCACATCCGCTAGGAAGTTAGAGATTGTGTCCCGGTTCGGTGCATCTATGCCATCAACAGCAAAGCACCGCTTTTCTAGGATATCTTCAGCATCTGCAATAGATCTCAGGAAATCTTCGACCTCATTGGCCGCTTTCTCGAACTTTGCTGACATCACCGAAACATGACCTATCCTTCCGTCAAGTGGATTGCAACTGCGAACAACATTCTGGAACTGAGTTTGTACTTCCTCAAGCCCGACATTCTTAGGCAATGTTTTGTGTTTCTCCTTCATCCACCTCTGTGCAATCTTCTTACTATATTTGTCTTTATGCATGTCCCATATCCTTTCACATTCACCCTTTGAGATAGTAACGCTTTCAGGCCATGGGGGAATGGAAAAACGCTTCTCGATCATATCAGGTTTTAGACTGCAAATCAATCTGCCATCTGCTGACTGGATCTCCCTAGTAGCCAGGTTGTAATGCTTAATGCAAGCGATTACGAACTCAAGGCTCTGAACTGATATAGGAATTGACGCTGCTGCGAGGAGTTTAGAATGTCCTAGGTTCTTGATTGAGGCGTTGCCCGCTCTCTCCAAGGCATGTAAATCAAACACCGGCTTGATATGATGCAAGTCTGTCTCAGCGGTTTTGATGTAATCATGATAAAGAGCTGATTCGGTCTTGAAAACATTAGGAGTGTACTCCATTTCAGAAAACTTGAAGAATGACTGTAAACTCGCCTTGGTTCTGACAAGTTCTGAGCAACTTCTATTTTTAGAATGCTGATTTTCTTGCTCCAACGGACTGATTTTTGAGAAAATTTTCTGAGATATGGGTTTTGCTCAGAGATTCGTTGCAAGACAACCCAGATCGTCCGTTTTTGAAAATTTTGAATTTTGCCTGAAAAAGCAGCAAACCCTAATTTCTTCAAATTTTCACCGAAAAAGCTAGCACCTAGGTTTTATTCAGAACAAAATTAGAAATGGACCCAGTTGATTAGATTTGCAAAACCCTGATGGCTGATTGAAAAAGTAGCCAACCCTAGGTTTTGTAATTTTCTTGAAAAAGCTGTGATATGGGTTTTCTTCATAAGACTGATTTGAGAGGACCCAGATAGTTGAAAACTGAATGCACTAAGGATTTCACTGACATGCAAAATAAAAGCACTTGCTGCAACTTGATGAAGTTCTTGAAAAATTCTTCAGAAGATTGAGACAAAAACACCCAGATGATTGAAAAATGGAATGCCTTGGCCTTCTTCTTGAAAAACTTGATCTTCTGGATGAAAAAGCTTGAAAAAGCAAGGTTTTATGTTTGCTGATTTGAAAAATCTGATGCAAAACCAGCAACTATGGATTCTTGAATCACAAAAATTCTTCAAACTTGCTGCTCCAACTTTCTCCTCTAGATGCTACCTGCAAAATAATGAAAATTACATGAAAGAAAGGTGTTAAATAGACTTAGGGTTTTGTTTTTGCTTTGCTTTCTTTTTCTTTTATTTCCAAAACCCTAAAATCTTCTTCATTGAACTTGGACGCCTCTTTCTCCTTGCAATTTTGAAAATCTTGAAAAATTCTCTAAGGCATGAGAAGTTGGGCGCCCTTCTTCACCAGGGGCGCCTACTTCACCCAGTGTTAGCCAAAATTTTGACATTTTCAACTTTTCTTCATTTTGACCTCCAACTTTGCCTCTGATTTCCCGTTTGCAGATTGATCCGACAGGCGAGCTGAAGGTTTCACGGCGGAGCCTGACTGATTCTGAGAAAGATGTTCTGAAGGGACCTCTGGCGAAAGACTTCATCTTGACCTCCGAATTCATGGGAGCCTTTTCCCTCTAGGGGCACCGATTTTACCCAGAGTTAGCCATTTTCATGATCTTCAAATTTCTTCATTGACTCTTCTACAGATGATCTTGTCGAATCTGGATCTTCGGGCGTCGGATTGACTAATGGTTATGCTCATCGCGGAGCTGACGAAGAATAAGGAGGGGTCTTCTGGAAGAGATTTTTCCAAACAATGAATTTTATGCCCTCAAAAGTTTGGGCGCCCATCTTGGCTGGGGGCGCCCATGTTCACCAGACTTAGCTTATTTTCCACCTTCTTGTGTTTGCTTTTGAATCTTGGTCCTTAGCCCTCGTCAAACCCTCTGTTCGATGCTTCATATCCGGTGACTGCGACTTTCGATCAACGTGTTGGATATCTCGTTGGAAAGCTGGATTGATTGTGAAGAGATCACGTTAGAGCTTCATTTGCCAATAGAGCTTCGTCTGCCAATTCCTCTGTTTGATACCCTAAAAACTTGGGCGCCCTTCTTCACCAGGGGCGCCCAATCTTGCCAGACTTAGCCATTTTTATCTTTGACTTCCTTCAGAGCTTGAAACCTTCGTTTTGTACCTTCAACTTCAATTTGAATCTGCTGGAGATTGGACAGTCGGATGATCTAACGAAGGCAGGCGTCGCGAAGCGGGCTGAATACTAAAGAGATTGAGCACATTGACAAACCCTAATTGCTGGATTTGCCCCTCCAAAAAGCTGGGCGCCCTTCTTCACCAGGGGCGCCCACTTCATCAACACTTAGTCAATTCTTGATAAATTTCACTTCTTTCCACTCTGGCTTAAGTTTGAATACCTCGTGTTTGGCGTCGAATTCTGGATGATTGGACGATCCGTTGACTGGGCCGTTGGATTCACTGCGAAGCTGACAGAGAATTGAGCAAGTTTGACTGGGGGGCATAAACCCTAATTTTGTCATCTGATGCCCTAAAAAGGTGGGCGCCCTTTCTTACCTAGGGCGCCCAAGTTTGGCAGTGTTAGAGAATTTTCATCATTTTTTATTTTCTTCCTCGTTCTTCGCGCATGTTCATCATCTTGTCTTCTGTTGAATGCTCTGAATGTTGAATCTGACACCTAGCAGCCGACTAACCTCCATTGATGACCTTGGAGCTCCTGATATGCTTCTGAAAAAGCAGAATAGACCCAGTAGGGAAAAAACTGATTATTTTGAGATTCCGATTGAACCAGCCTGATGTGGACGTATTTTGAACCAATCAAAATCAGTTCGGGCCCTATCGGACCAAAATTCTATTTTTAGAAACTTACTATTTTTAGAAAGTTTTGCCAGTATCCATTTCTAAAGAAACCAAGAAAAACCCAGAAAACGTTACTAATTTTAGAAAATTTCTAAAAATAGCAGTTTTCCTAAAATTTAGGGATGAAAAACTAAGATCTAGGTTTTGTAGGTTAAGCTACTCTGAGCAGACCCAGATCGTCAGAAATTGAAAATTTTGTGTTTTGACCCCTCATGCAAGACATGTACACCCAAATTTTGACCTTTTTGACCGATTTAACAAGACTTTTACTCATTTCTTCAAAATATCTAAGTGTAACAAAAATTTTAATTTTGGGGTACAACAAATAGTAAATCCCGAGAAATGCCAAAAACCACCAAGCGAAGGAAACCCTAATTTCACTTCTGATCAACCTACGGATTTCCAAAAATGGGCTATTAGTCACAGAAGAGCGTATGGCCAAAATGGGGACATTACAACTTGTTTCATCAACTTTGGCCATCTTGAGTTATCAAATTTTTTTAGATTGTCAATCTTCATTTCAATCTATTCTAATGTATTTATTGAATAGTAGAAAACAGTCTTGAACTAAGTGAGAATCTATAGCTAGAGGTGTTAAATACCAAGACGTTCTTCTCCATAGGTCAACTTACGAGTGACTGTCTACCCTCTCATTCATGATAATTGCATTGCAATTAAAATCAATGTAGCACTTGATAACATACGTGCTATTAATATATGAAAATGTGCTCTTTGCAAATGGTATGTTGCAAGAGTGGGCCAAAATGTGGTCTTGAAGTACAGAGTATGATCTATATTTTAGAGTTCAAAAATGGAGACTTCAAGTAAAAGATGCGACTGTGTGATAGTTTTCCTACTTAAGTAGCTACCCCCCTAGAACCATTGCCAAATTATATGTACATATAAACATAGTTTAAAACTAGTTTGATTTATCAAACTACTGTTTTGATAGGAATCTAGTGAGTTGTATTACAGATAAAACTGCTCTTAAATGGTCGAGATTCTTGAAAATCTTTTTCCGAGTATTGTTCTTCATTCTTCCACCTGACCATTTAAACACTGTCTTATTTTTCTGCAATCAGCAGATTGAAAATTGATAAGTAATTATATGATAAAAATATGTGATTTTGATGGGTATTATCATTATACATAAATGTATTATTATGTAATTGAGTGCATTTATTGAATGATATTATCTCTTCCACTAAATTCTAGAAAGGGTTCTAGATTTGGGGAACTATCAAATAAGGAAGAAGACCCTTTGTTCCCTATGTTGATGTTGTAGCTTCAGGCTACATACTTCCGCCTTGCTTGTTGAACAATAAATTTCATATAGCCTAACGGCTATTCATTTATTGCATTTATTAAAGTGAAGTGGCGCTTCACTTGGCAACATATTATATTTCTTTTGGGCTGACTCTCCTTGTAATTCGCACCATTCATTTGTAAATTCATTTCATTTGTGGCCTACCTTGTTCATGAAGAGGTGCGACCTCTCCTTCACATTGTATATATATGAGATCATTTCATTCCATCAAATCATCAAGTCAAGTTCGTCCATTCCCATCTGCAAGTGCGAATTTTCTCCTACAGCAGTTCGTGTCTTTCAAGGAGTGCGATTTACATCTGTGTGTGCAGCAAGTGTGGTGCTGATTATTGGCCTTGTGATTGGCCTCATTGTAAAGAGAATTGTTGCCATCATTTCAATATATAAGAGAGCTTTTGTTGCTGGGTTTTTCCCCTCAAGTTGGAGGGTTTTCCCAGGGTATATTGTTGTGTCAATCTATGTGAAATTGTTTTTATTTCTGCTTATTTAATTCTGATCTTAAAACTAACATGGTATCAGAGCGGGTTTAAGAAAGATCGTGATCAGATTTCTATAAGCAGTGTTATCTTCCATTCTTGTCATCATCTTCTTGTGTCTATCTTATCGTCGAAAATGGTGAACGGGCTCAAAATTGAAGATAGACTTGAAGGTGCTTCCAACTTCACCTCTTGGAAGTTTAGAGTATTGCTTGCATTGGAAGGAAATGAGATTGCTGAGTTCGTGGAGAGCGAAGTTCCTGAACCTTCTGATGAAAATAAGAAGTCACAATGGAAGAAGAATGGCACTAAGGCGAAGAAGATTTTGGTTGATTCTGTGAAGGACCACCTTGTGCCGATTATCTCCAAGTTGAAGACAGCAAGAGAAATGTTCAAGACCTTGGAGGAAATGTATGAAATCAATAATACTAGCAGAGCTTTTGCATTGAGGCAACAGCTTCATCATGTCAAGATGGCGAAAGGAGATTTTGTCATCTCCTTCTTCATGAAGATCACCGAGTTGAGAGATCAGCTCTCTACCATTGGGCATATGGTTGATGATAAGGATTTGGTTATGTTGGCGCTTAATGGTCTTCCTCAATCTTGGGATCCATTTATCCAAGGCATCGCTTAAGGGCAGATTGCATTCAAGAAGAATCAAGCTTAGCAGCAAGAGGCAATGGGCAAAGTTCTACAAATGAAGAGATTTATGTACGTGCCGCTCAATCTTCTAAGAAGAAAGGAAGAGAAGGGAAGAAAGGCAACTTCAACAGGAACAAAGATAGAAGATCGGACGGTGCTTCTGCATCTAAGAAGAACAAGGATCTTTCTCACATACAGTGCTTCAGATGTGACAAGTTTGGTCACTATGCAAAAGATTGTCCAACTAGACTTAAACAACATGCTTGAGTTGCGGATGTGGGCGAGATCTCTCCTCAAAAGGATTCAAGTGGTTTCCTATTCTATTCTACTTTATCAAGCAATGTTCCTACGAATAGCAACACTTGGTTAATTGATAGTGGTGCCTCCCGTCACATTACTAGATTTAGAGAACATCTTTCCGATTTGGTGGGCAAGATAGAAGTGTTCAAGTCATAATTGGAGATGATGCATGTTATTCCATGAAAGGTGTTGGAACCTCCTCTCTTCACTTAGATTCTGGCATCTCTCTTCAGTTGAGTGATGTTCTATTTGTACCAGGCATCAAGCGGAACCTTGTCTCAATTTCAGCCTTGAAGGACAAGGGATATCAAGTTGCATTCTTTGAAGGAAAATTTCTTGCATGGCCGAAGAACTCTAGCATCAAGTCAGCCCGAGTGATTGGTGTTCGGCAAGAATGTCTCTACAGACTTTGCACTCGTCCACTACAGGGTTTGTTGCATGATCCATCAAATTTGTGTGAGCTTTGGCATAGAAGACTTGCTCACCTTCACTTTAGAGCACTTCCAACCATGGAGAAGATGGTCATTGGCATTCCTAAACTTAGTCAGGAGCATGAAGGTACTTGTCGAGGATGCGCTTTGGGTAAGAATACTAAAGGACCTTTTCATAGTAGTGAAAGTAGATCTAAATGCAATCTTGTTCATTCTGATTTGTGTGGTCCAATGTCTGTTGCTTCTTTGAGTGGTTTCTTGTATTATGTAATTTTCATTGATGACTACTCTAGAAAGACTTGGATTTATTTCTTAAAGACTAAAGAATTTGAGGAAGTACTTGAGAGATTCAAGGAATTTAAAGCTCAAGTAGAGAACTTGTCTGGGAAGAGGATCAAAGTTCTGAGATTTGACAACAGAGGAGAATACATCTTTGGAAGCTTTCGTAACTTTTGTGTTGAGGCAAGGATTAAGAGGGAGTTTTGTGTTCCTTACAATCCACAACAAAACGGTGTAGCAGAAAGGAAGAACAGATCCATGATTCATGATCAAGATCTGCAAACCTTCCTTTGGGTCGAGGCATCTAGGACAGCTGTGTATGTTCAGAATGGGAGCCCTCATCGTATCTTGGAGAACATGACTCCTGAAGAAGCTTTCACAGGTGTGAAGCCTAAAGTCAGCCATTTGAGAATATATTGTTGTCCTGTGTATGTTCATGTGCCTAAAGATAAAAGGACTAAATTAGAACCATTTGGCAAGAAGGGAATATTTGTGGGCTACAGTGAGTCTTCAAAAGCCTACAAGATTTACACTCCAGGTCAGAAACTGATAGAGATCAACAGGGATGTTACATTTGAAGAGGATGTTGCATTCAAGAGATCTAAAGGCTCTCTCATGGAGATAGATAATGAAGACCGTGAGACTCCTCAAGACATGGAAGTTGACCATACCCCTGAGATTTAGAGGGAGTCTCCTGAACCAGAAGAAGATGGTGATCCAATTGAGCCTTTGGGACCTACTAATAGGCCTAGAGACATTGTTATTGGTCGAAAGAGATCTCTATGGGCTACGCAAACAATACATGAGGCAAAAAAATTTGCAGCCCCTAAAGGAACATTCACAGAGAAAGCAAAAGACCTCAGAAGTTTTCAAGCTATGTTGTATTGATGAGTCAAATGATTGAATATGAGCCTTCCAATGTTGAGGAAGCTTCAAGTCAGCAAGTATGGAGAGATGCTATGGCTGAAGAGTATCAATCTATCCTCAAGAACGATGTTTGGGATATAGTACCTAGACCAGAAGGAAAATTTGTTGTATCTTCTAAGTGGTTGTTCAAGATCAAGCATGCGGCCGATGGAAGCATTGAGAAGTACAAGGCTAGATTTGTGGCTAGGGGGTTCTCTCAGAAAGAGGGAATAGACTATGAAGAAACATTTGCTCCAATTGCTCGTTATACCTCCATCAGGACTATCATTGCTATTGCAACGGCTAAAGGATGGAAGTTACACCAGATGGACGTGAAGACAGCATTTCTAAATGGTGTAACTGAAGAAGAGGTATACATTGAGCAACCTAATGGATTTGAAGTTCATAGGAAGGAGTCTCATGTTTGCAGATTGAAGAAGGCTTTGTATGGCCTTAAGCAGGCTCCTCGTGCTTGGTATGAGAGGATTGATTGATACCTGCTGAGCTTGGGTTTCTCCAAGAATGATGTTGATTCAAACCTATACTTCAAGGTAATTAATGGTGAAGCTTTAATCTTGGTTCTCTATGTTGATGATCTATTTCTTACTGGAGAAGAACACCTCATTATCAAATGCAAGAAGGAGTTGGCTTCTGAATTTGAAAAGAAGGATCTTAAGTACATGCATTACTTCCTTGGTCTAGAAGTATGGCAGAGACCTAATGAGATCATTCTGAGTCAAGAGAAGTATACAATAGACATCTTGAAGAGGTTTGGTATGATGGATTGCAAATCCATGTCTACACCTATGGAAACCAATTTTCAGAAGTTAAAAGAGGCTGCAGCTAGTTCAGATCTAGTGGATCCTACAATGTACAAGCAGTTGATTGGATCATTGATGTATCTAGTCAATACTAGACCAGATATTTGCTATGCAGTGAGTGCACTTAGTCAATTCATGTGTGAACCAAGGCAAATATACCTAGTTGCAGCAAAGCATATCTTGAGATACTTGCGTGGCACAGTCGGGTATGGCTTGAGATATTCTTCTGGTGTGGACTTGAAGCTACATGGATATTCTGATTCTGATTGGGCAGGGTGTGTTGCTGATCGGAAGAGCACCTCTGGATGTTGTTTCAGTTTGGGGTCTACGATGATCTCCTGGTGTAGCAAGAAGCAGTCTTCAGTGGCACTGAGCACCACAGAGGCTGAGTATATTGCAGCTTGTGTGGCAGCTCAAGAAGCAGTGTGGCTTCGGAAGCTCCTTGCAGGATTGTTTGTCACTTTGGACAATCATTGGAGCCGACTATCATCCATTGTGACAATCAAAGTTGTGTGAAGCTTTCTGTCAATCTAGTGTTTCATGACAAAACAAAACATGTTGAGATCAAATACCACTATATCAGAGATATGGTATTGAGGAAAGCTATCCAGTTGAAGTACATTAGCACTAATGAGCAGACGGCCGACATTCTCACCAAGCCTCTCTCCAAAGTAAAGTTTGTGTACTTTCAAGACAAGCTTGGAATTGTGGAGAATGAAGCCCAAGCTGAGAGGGAGACTCAGCTTCAATGATCTTCTGTGATTTGCTTTAATGCATTTTTCTCTATGAGAGAAATTTGAGGTGCAAGCCCTTGTTAATGCATCTTCCTCTGTGAGAGAAATTTGAGGTGAAAGCCCTTGTTTCCACCCTCTGAGAGTAGCCATGGTGGATGTCATGTTGAGTGATTCCATGACAACATCACTTGTGTTTATCCACCCTCTGGAAGTAGCCATGGTGGACGTCATGATGAGATGACGACATCACGTTGAGTAATTCCGTGATGAGCACTTGTGCACATATGCTTTGCCATACATGGGAGTAGCCATGATGGATGATATCACATTGAGTGACTTCGTGATGTGTTCCTTTCCACATATGGGTGTAGCCATTGTGGATGTCATGTTGAGAGATTCCATGACTGTGTGTATCGGAAGTATTCCTCCCTAGCTAAGAGGGAGTGTTGATGTTGTAGCTTCGGGCTACATACTTCTGCCTTGCTTGTTGAACAATAAATTTCATATAGCCTAACGGCAATTCATTTATTGCACTTATTAAAGTGAAGAGGCGCTTCACTTGGCAACATATTATATTTCATTTGGGTCGACTCTTCTTGTAATTCGCACCATTCATTTGTGGCCGACCTTGTTCATGAAGAGGTGCGACCTCTCCTTCACATTGTATATATATGAGATCATTTCATTCCATCAAATCATCAAGTCAAGTTCGTCCATTCCCATCTGCAAGTGTGAATTTTCTCCTATAGCAGTTCGTGTCTTTCAAGGAGTGCGATTTACATCTGTGTGTGCATCAAGTGTGGTGTTGATTATTGGCCTTGTGATTGGCCTCATTGTAAAGAGAATTGTTGCCATCATTTCAATATATAAGAGAGATTTTGTTGCTGGGTTTTTCCCCTCAAGTTGGAGGGTTTTCCCAGGGTATATTGCTGTGTCAATTTCTGCTTATTTAATTCTGATCCTAAAACTAACACCCTATATCAATTAGTATTGAGTGGATTTAGGAAGTTATAGTTGTATTATGGAATTATTTCCTTGGCAGACTATTCAGTAAATATTATTACCTTGAAAATTATATTATTTGAACTAATGCTAATATGGGCTTTGTCTTCTGGATATTGTTTTATCCATCTTGTAGAATATCAAGGTATCATAGTGAAATATTTGGGATATTCTATGAATGTCATTGATTTCCATGCATAAGTGCATTAATATTGTAGAATGTCAAGGTATCATAGTGAAATAATTGGGATATTCTATGAATGTCATTGATTTCCATGCATAAGTGCATTACTTTGGTTGATTTACGTCCTCTCCCATAATATGTTTACCAATGGACAAGAATATTAGATATATGATGCATGAGCATATAGGTATGTTAGCTTATTAGTGACTCGCATAGGGAATTGGATTCCATCATGCATGTTGGCCACATATTGCTAAATTCTTTGTGATGGGTCGAGCTCCTTCAATGGAGTAGCATGGAGAAGCTTCATGCTTTGTGGCAAGGTGGATATCACCTCAATAACGCTCTCTTTCTCTCCTCTCTATCTTGCAAATTCTAAGTATGATTTCATGATGTGTGAGCCTATAATCATAACAAAAATAATTTGGATGGATATTGTTGATGTTATATTCAGCTTCAGTCATATTTTTCCAGCACAGTATTTGTTCTTGATTGAATAAATTAAATTATAGCTTGAGAGCTATTTAATTTATAGAACTCATATTCTTAGTTGGCACGAGTTTTTATGTGTGCCGACCTCCTTCTCATTAGTGGCATCCAAATGAAAAGGGATTATCTTGGCCGACTTGATAAGTAAATTATTTAATTTGTAATTATTCTCCTTGTGGCCGACGTCGTTATTGAAGAGGTGCGACCTCTCCCAAGCAATGTATAAATACAAGTCCAGTTGTTCTCATTTAGATCATCAAGCAAGTTCGACATTCATTCTACATTCAAGTGCGAATTATATCTTGGGCAGATTGTGATTTTATCTAAGTGTGATTCACTTCAAGAGCAGGTCAAAATACTATCAAGTGCAGAATTTGATATATATGTTGTGCAGATTGTAATCTGTATTTTGCATCTAGGATCGGTGCTATTACTTGGCCTTGAGTTCGGCCTTATTGTACAAGAAGAGTTGATTCTTGAATAATATATAAGTGAAATATTGTTGCTGGGTTTTTCTCCCTCAAGAGGAGGGTTTTCCCAAGGTATCTGCTGTGTTATTGTGTCTGATTTTGAATTAATTTTCTGTGCATTATATCTGATCATAAAACTAACAGATATCACCTTGATGATGCTCTCTTTCTCTCCTCTCTATTTTGCAGATTCTGAGTATGATTTCAAGATGTGTGAGTCTATAATCATAACAAAAATAATTTGGGTGGATATCACCTTGATGATACTCTTTTTCTCTCCATCTCTCTCTTGCAGATTCTGAGTATGATTTCACGATGTGTGATTTTGTAATCTATGTTACTGGTTCGCAGGTAGGCAACCCTAGGTCCCGATCCAATCCAACCCGGGTCTGAGGTTCGAATCTAGTCCCCTGTGGATCCAGACAAGGTCTGACCCACATCTTGTCAGTCCAGCCCTACCAAACCCAAGCTGACCTATGGCAAATTTGAGCCCTTCACACGCCTAGGCACGAATTTTCATTTTTTTTAACTTTTTAAATATTTGTTTGACTTTTTTTTTTTACTTTAAAATATAAAATAAAGCCTCCAACCCTAATTTATACCTACTAAAACACCTAATAGGCAAAAGCAAACTTATTTATCATTATGTGAATGAAAAACAAAACTTTTTACCTCCATTGCTGAACTTATTTTCTTGCTTGTCATTGCACGGATAGAGTTGAAGATTGATCATTGAGCGTTCAAAGTTGGTTGTTGTGCTATTCCTAAGCATTTGCAAGTGTTTGTTCGTTGCCAAGAAGATCGTAAAGGAAGATTTCTTCAAAAGAGGTAGGTTTTTTTAAGTTTTTAGGTTTTTTTTTTGACATTTTTTTTTTTGTTACAAATGAGCTCTCTTGTTTTGTTTTGAAGTATTTGGTTTGTTTTCGTTCTTCTAAGTAACTATAACACATGCTTAATTTTTTAAAATGAATTAAGTTATTTACTTTCAATACTTTGAATAAATGGAATGTGTTGTTTATTGAACTTGTTGCCTAGAGTATTACAATGGCAACCGTTTCTAGCTCCACGAGCCAATCTCGTTTCAAAATAGACCCAAACTCTCCCCTTTGGAAATATGTTGAAATGGTACAATAACTTCCAGGCGGTGGAGGTTATGTTTGGATTTGTGGTCATTGTAAAGTCAGATATTCGAGCCCATACAATCGAGTGAAAGGCCATTTGTGCAAGATCCCTGGACTAGGCATCAAATTTTGTCTAGGTGAAGATAATAAAGGCATTCCAGAAATGCAAGTATTAGCATATATTGAAGAGCAAGAAAAAGAAAACCAAGCAGCAGGTCATAGATCAAATCTGTTGAGAAAAAGGTGTCTCAAACTTACTGATGTAAAAGGCATCGACCGAAGGTTTATCGGGTTGACAGGTGAATTTCGGCAGGACAAAATGAGCAGTCTCCTCGACATCCCGATAAGTGTTGCATCGAAGAGACATTACAATGTCGGAAGCTATTTTGCAGTCCCTTCGACATTCCGATGGACTACAAGAAGGGACATCGGAGGCACAGGTCAATGTCGAAGGGAGTTGTTTTGCAATCCCTTCGACATTCTGATGAACGGCAAGAAGGGAATCTTCGAGGAGACAAGAGGATATCGGCAAGACCTAAAATTTGGTACTTTCGATATTCCAATGGAGCTATATCGAGGAGACAATACAATATCGGTGGGACCTTGAGGCTTGTACCTTCAACATTCCGATGAAAGGCAGGATCTCTTCATCGGAGGGAATGATGGATATCGACGAGACGTTGATAATGGTCTCTTCAACATTCTGATAGGACGTTCACAAGGTTGGTGTGCTCATATCGGAGAGACATATCATTGTCGGCAAGACAACAATGTAAGTCCCTTCGACATTTTGATAGGACTTCGACGGCAACAGAAGGTAAAGACAGTTAAGTTTGTTTGTGACTGTTCAGTCGGTATGAAAATTGGAACGGCAGTTTTTCCTGTAATGCTTGAGAGGTATGTATGCAATGTCGTAGTGCATTGGAACTAAGGGAGAAGAAGAGGAGATTAGATTCAAAGGGGTTATGCTGCCAGATTTTCTCCAAATGGAACAAGATGTAAATCTCCATGTAAAGGCTTAGAGCCTACAATTGTATTGTAGCTGTGTATTTGGTTGCTGAATAATACAATGGATCTATGCTTTTGGAGTGTGGGGTTTTTTACCTGAAAGGGTTTTCCCCACTTAAATCTTTGTGTTCATGTCTTTTGTTTCATCTTACATGTTTAATGATTCTGCTAGTAGAATTTGTTTAATGCATGTTGTTGAAACTGGTTGATTTTGAAAGATCTTAAATTGCATGAACTTTCCTCTAAGGATTAATGGTGGCAAATGAACTATGTCTAATTCTGCTTTATGGCATAGTAGTACGCACTTTTGAGGCTATCTGAAAAAACACAGTTTACCGAAGGCACCTACTGATCTCAGATGCTCATTCTAGGATGAAGCAATTTCCTTTCAATTGGTATCAGAGCTAGTGTTTTTGGTTTTGGGTATTCCTTCTGTGAAGATTTCTTAGTCTGGCAAGCTTGAAGAAATCTGAAGGAATCGGCTGAAGATTGATCCTTTGGTGAGTGGAAATTTTTTGCTTTTTCGTTTTAGTTTCAGGAGACAGCACGCAGCTTCAAGAATGGTGAAGACAGAGAAAATGGAGTTGGTCATATTGAAATGATGTGATCTGAAGCTCGTAGTTGACAGCGGAATAATCCTGATGCATGGGGTGGGATTTTTTGCTTTGTGGTTGTGTTGCAGCAAAGCTTTTGGGTGTCTGTGTGAGAGGCTCACTAATAATATGGAGAAGCTTGGGTTGTTTTTCAGCTATGGAGTAATGTGCTTATGCTGGGTGTTTTTTTCCTGGTATTGGAAGGCATTGTTTTTGTTACCTTGGTTGCATATAGACTATGGAGTTGATCATTGGATGATCTGGAAGCTTTTGCAATAGCTTGTCTCCCTCGGATGCATGTGCATGTTGGTGGTTGTGGAGTTGGCCTGAAACGGGCCTAGAGTTCGTGAACTACTTTTTCCTTGTATGGATGCTTTGTACTTGCATGGCTCGGATTCATGTTCCTTAGATCTGAGGGTTTAATAGATTTTCATAAAAAGTCTATGGTTACGCTCATCTATGATAATCCATTATTCTGGTTTA
This sequence comes from Sequoia sempervirens, assembly GCA_007258455.2. Taxonomy (NCBI): domain Eukaryota; kingdom Viridiplantae; phylum Streptophyta; class Pinopsida; order Cupressales; family Cupressaceae; genus Sequoia; species Sequoia sempervirens. The sequence goes on from VDFB02281748.1 coordinate 23,925, forward strand.
ACCATTATGGTGTTTTTTGTTTCAAACTTTTGAGTCTTCCAGATGTGAAGTGGGTGTGGATGTGCATGGGTGTTTTTCAAACATGGTGGTTTTGCAGGTTTTACATGGTCAAGAAAAATCTTGTGGTTTTGTGGAGCTGTGATTAAGCTATTTTCTAGACCCTGACTTTTGGGGTGTTATTGGATGAGATAGTTGTAGTTTTGCATGCATGCTTCATGCATGGTGTGAGGAGGTGAGATGCTTTCTCTGCATGGGAGTGTTGGTACATGATTAGTCACTCAACATTTATGTGGTGATGCTTGGTGAATTCCTTGACTATGGTGCTCGGGCTACATGGACCTGTTTGGTGAATTGGATTTGTGTATGATCTAGTGCCTAAGTCATGTGATCTACATGACTATTTTTTTGAATCTCAGTTTTGCGGATTACTACTGCAATGATGGGTTTGCATGTTTCAATGTATTGGATCTACGACTTATGCAGTTTTGTAGGTGTGTACAACTACAACCTATTGATTGCAGTGGGATAACTCGGAAGTGGACTATCTATATTCACGAGGTTTGATTCTGTGTTGATGCAGACTTGTTAGCTGGACTTGTTTGTGGTCACTTGTGCATTCGTGTAGTTGCTTTGAGATAAGAAGATGGATGATACGAGAGTACCTAGATAGTCAGTGTTGGGGACCTGTAGCATGTGTATCACGATGTCATGAATAGCTTGGATACACAACTTGGTGTAAGCTTTTGACAGTGATGGTGTTTTTGCTTGGTTTGGAGATCTTGGTGCCACTTTGTAATATTGTCAGAAGGACATGTTGATGTGCGGACTTGGAGGATTTTCAGATTAGCAAATGTTTGGTCATGATGCTTGGAGAGCTCAGTTGTCACGGTTCAGTGGGAACTTTAGTAGTGACTTGGTCATGATGCTTGGAGAGCTCGGTTGTCACAGTTCAGTGGGAGCTTTAGCAATGACTATGTGTTCATCACTTGGTGATGGATGATCTTCTTTAGTGTTGCAGATGTTACTAGGAGGAGCTCTTAGATCATGTTGCTGCATAAGGGTTCTTTCGCATTTGCATGGACACTATTTGAAGATGTGTAGCATTTCGGAGCCATGGAGGACTCTTGTGGTCTTTGGGTTGAGGTGTTGGTAATGCTTGACAGGTGATGTTGGTTTAGAGTTTGTTTGTTTTATGTCATGGTATACTCTTGATTACACATTAGAGTTTCGGCATGATACATTGCTCTTTAGACCATGTTGTGTTCACTTGGAGCATGTGATCTCCTAAGGGGGATGTTTAGATCATGATGTCATGATAAGTTACTGATTCGGATGATTGGAGCTTTGACAGCAATCTAGTGATTCTCTGTGTTTTGGGTGCATTGATCATATGCTTGAGAACTTCATGATAGTGCAGTGATGCATTTGGAGTTTAGCATGAGATGATTTGTTTGTAGGTGCTCATGCATACATGGAGAATGAGGTGAGGCTGTATTTCTCTTGAGATGAGAGAAGTGTTGTTGAGATGGTTACTCTTGATGAGATTTCAGCAGAAAGTCCGAGGAGCCTACACCTTGGTTGGACATGAGTTCAACAGAGACCTATGAGGAGATTGCTCATGGATGAGTCATGATGACTTGCATATCTTGGAGGAGCGTTCTCATTCCCCACTCTTGGTCTACTCGGCAGCTTATCGCTTGAGAGGTAATGCCCATTATTTCTCTCAGGTACTTTATGCTTTCTTTCATAGACATGGATCTTGAGTTGCTTTTAGATGGTTCTGGAGGATTCATTGTGAGAGATGGATAGCATGTTTATCTTCTTGGGTTAGCATTTTCATTTATGATGATTATAGGGGATGGTAGTGGGCTGATTTCCTGAGATGGGAAATGGAGTAGTTTGATCTTCTTTGAGAAGCTTACATCCATGTAGATACATGATGCATATGTTATATTTTATCTCTTGAGGTTGAATGGATTTGGATGTTGTTATGGCTTTTATATTGGGGTTGTGAAAGAGATCTTACTTGACACAGTTGGCATTTAGATGTGTATGTAGAAGGGCATGCTACATGTTTATGATTTGCAAATTTTTCTCTTTAGTTTGGTTCTTCTTCATGCATGTTCAGATTCATATGACTTTAGATGTGAGATTTCTATGTGGAGCTATGGTGATCACTAGTTTGTGGTCATGTGTTATCACTTGGGTGATGACATGGAGGTTCTTGTATCTCTTTCTTTTGTCAAATGTGGAGAACATGGGAGAGCTATGGAAGATTGTTGAGAGAGATGTTTCTTGCAGCAATTGGTTGCAAGATTTGCAAATCATTGTGGATGGTCCTTGGTACTACATGGCTACACTTTCTATGTGTTGTGATTGGTAGACTTGTTATGCCTTTGATATTTTTTGATTCGGTATTACCCATGCAATAGGAGTTCCTAGATGTGTTTGGTCTTCTTCGACTAGTTGGCACATGGAGCTTGTATTTGTAGTCGATGGGTTGGCTATATAGGTGGCATGAGTTTGTTGATATGGATACCTTCGAGGTATGGGTGATTGGATGGATTAGCACTTGCTGTGTGTGCTATTTTCAGTCGCATGGGTTGGTCAGTTGGATGGGAGCAGTCAATTTCCTGGTTGTTGTTCTAGCTAACGTTCTATCTTGTTTTTTGGAGGATGTCTTCACGGTTGTGTTCAGGTTGGGGGCTTTGAAGTTGATGTTGTTGATGCTCTTGTATAGCTTGTGAGCACAGTGGGGTGGTGGCAGTATTTTGTAGCCTTTGCTATCAGTTGGATCTGATGCTTGTGTTCTTTAGACTAGAGCATATACACCATGGCTTGTTCTTTTCCTTTAGAGGATGGTTGGAACTGCTACCTAAGATGGTGGACATCTTGGATGCTGTTACAAGTGTCTTGGATGAATTAGTGACTTCGAGCATTGATTGGGAGCCAGTAAGTTCTTCATCAAGTGGGAGAATGTTGAGAAAAAAGTGTCTCAAACTTACTGGTGTAAAAGGCATTGGCCGAAGGTTCATCAGGTTGACAGGTGAATTTCAATGGGATGAAATGAGCAGTCTCCTCGACATCCCGATAAGTACTGCATCGAAGAGACATTACAATGTCGAAGGGAGTTGTTTTGCAGTCCCTTCGACATTCTCATGGACTGCAAGAAGGGACATCGGAGGCACAGGTCAATGTCGGAGGGAGTTGTTTTGTAGTCCCTTCGACATTCCGATGAACGGCGAGAAGGGAATTTTCGAGGAGACAGGAGGATATCGGCAGGACCTAAAATGTGGTCCCTTCAATATTCCAATGGAGCTCTATTGACGAGACAATACGATATCGGCGAGACCTTGAGGCTTGTCCCTTCGACATTCCGATGGAAGGCAAGATCTCTTCATCGAAGGGAATGATGGATATAGGCGAGAAATTGATGATGGTCTCTTTGACATTTTGATAGGATGTTCGCGAGGTTGGTGTGCTCGTATCGAAGAGACATATCGTTGTCGACAAGACAGCAATGTAAGTCCCTTCAACACTTCGATACGACTTCGACAACAGCAGAAGGTAAAGGCGGTTAAGTTTGTTTGTGACTATTCGATCAGTATGGAAGTTGGAACAGCAGTTTTTCCTGTAACTCTTGAGAGGTATGTATGCAATGCCATAGTGCATTAGAACTGAGGGAGAAGAAGAGGAGATTGGATTCAAAGGGGTTATGCTGTCGGATTTTCTCCAGATGGAACAAGATGTAAATCTCCATGCAAAGGCTTAGAGCCTGCAATTTTATTGTAGCTGTGTATTTGGTTGCTGAATAATACAGTGGATCTATGCTTTTGGAGTGTGGGGTTTTTTACCCGAAAGGGTTTTCCCCACTTAAATGTTTGTGTTCATGTATTTTGTGCCATCTTACATGTTTAATGATTATGTTTGTAGAATTTGTTTAATGCATGTTGTTGAAACTGGTTGATCTTGAAAGATCTTAAATTGCATGAACTTTCCTCTAAGGATTAATGGTGGGAAATGAACTATGTCTAATTCCGCTTTATGGCATAGTAGGACGTGCTTTTGAGGCTATCTAAAGAAACACAATTTACCAAAGGCACCTACTGATCTCGGATGCTCATTCTAGGATGAATCAATTTCCTTTCAAAATCATCCTTTGATAAAGAAAGGATCTTGAGGGATGAAGCCCCCTACACCGCCTTCTCATTTTCCACCTATAGAGAGTCGTCCATTTATGTCCATACTTAAAGAGCAAAATGTGGCCTCTACACATAAGAGATCAAAGGGACCGTTGGAAATTTCATTTCAGAAAGAGGCTAGAGAGATTGTCGATCAAGACATAGCAAGATGTGTCTATGCGAATGGATTGGCATTCAATGTTGTTCGCTAACCATATTGGCAAAACCTGGTGAAATTTATTAATGAGGCTCCAAAAGGGTATAAGGGCCTAGGTTTTGAGAGGGTGTATAGCAGCTTATTAGAAAAAGAGGTGAAATTTGTATAGGACTCCTTGAAGCCCATAAGGGATTCATGGATTGAAATAGGAGTGACCATCATTTCTAATGGATGGAAAGATGAAAAAAATCACCCATTGATCAATGTTATTGCAGTGTCCCCTAAAGGGGCAATGTTTGAAATGTCCCACCCCAGGTGGTCATTTGCAAATTGGATTTATGCCTTGTCAATTGTTTGTCCTCTCAAATTTTCGCTTGTTTTGATTGTTTGATGATATATAATGCCAAGAATTACAAAGATATATATATTGATGCAAATAAGGAGAGAATACAGGAGATAGTTACAATATTGGCTCTAATCCGATTTATCAATTCTTTGCAAATACAACGTAATCAAATCCGATCATTAGGCCTTTGCACAACAATAATCATTGTTTGAAAATTCCAATGCTTTCATACCTGATGTCCAAGCAAAATAACAGCAAGTTCTAGAATATCTACAACAGCAAACTAGAACTCCAATCAAGCCAACGTCTAGCTCCAGGAATGAGTTTCTCCTCTCTTGAAAAGATGCCAAATGGATGCCTTCATGACAAACGTCCTAAGGAAGAAGTAATGAAGCTGACAAACTTCAATTCTGATAAATCTGATCTGCAACTAGAAACCCTTGCATTTGGATGCCTAGTATAGAATAATGGATTTCTCTCCTTTTGTCTAAATGCAGATTGACACCAGTGGTTATGCCGCCCCCAAAGAAGATTAATGCACACAAATCTCTTAGGCATTTCAGCCTAGAGATCAAACGCCCAGCTATAATGATTTGTACGGCCTCTAAAAGCAGTACGGCCAGGTCTATGAAGAGTACGGCCTGCTGAATGGTGGTGTAACAGCAACAACAGTGATTTGCATCTGAGCTCTCCCAATGTATTTCTAATCTGTTATCAAACCCTTGAAAAACTTCTGAGATAATCTCCTCAATTGAGCACAATGTGACTTCTGTTGTAAAGCCACCAAATAACTGCAACCTTTAGGTGATATTGCACACTTGTGGGTAGCAAAATCAAAGAGAAGCTAAACTCTCCAGAACTGAAAAATGCAGCAAAACCCCCTGGTTTCACCTCCAACACCAAGCAACCAAGTCAAGTGTTGAATAAATCTTCAATCATAATAATTCCATTTGCTTTTGATGCCTTTATATACTTTTCCTCAATTTGTACAATTTCCAAAGAGGCCCTTTTTAATCATTTAATAATATAAAACTCATTTGCTTTGCACTTTAGTGTTTTCCTCAAAGTGGGCTCCCAAATCTTCATATTAAGTTATTGACTTTATAACATTAAATAGCTTTTAAAAATAAAGTCAAATAAGTCATTTAATGTCCTCACTATATAATTTGACTTTATCATATTAAATAATCCCCTTTTAATAAAGTCAATAAAACATTTAATGATATGCACTTTATAATAATTAATTATTATTAAAGCATTACTTTAATAATAATTAAAACTCCATAACTCCATTAATAAACCTCATAAATCAATTCCGTCTGCACCAGGAGGTAGCCCACTAAACTCACTGCTCACCAAGGTGCCTTACTAAAAATAGTAAGGTTGGCCTCTATCATCCAACAGACTTACTATAAATAGTAAACATATAAAAACGGAGCCAGAACACCCTGAATAACATCACCTCAGAATACGCCAAGGGTCTTGAGATGCTAAACGCTGCAAACTACCAACTGAAATATTAGATATCTCCAAAATAGGGCCCTCTAAACACCATTATTAGCCTATGAGGACCCAATGATAGGCTAAACCTCCAACTCTGATGCTTGCTCAAAAAGGGGACATTACAATGTTTTTGAGAGCAATGGATTGTGAAGGAGAGGTGAAGGACAGTGCATTTATTGCTAACATTCTTTGTCAAGCTATTGATGAAGTGGTCCCTCGAAATGTTGTGTAAGTTATAGCAGACAATACACAAAATTGTAGGGCTGCTTGGTTATTGGTTGAGGAGCTATATTCACACAATTTTTGGACACCTTGTGCTATCCACTCCCTCAACCTAACGCTAAAAAAAATTGGCAACAAAATTGATTGGATCAAACAAGTGTATGTTGAGGTCGAAGACATCCAAATGTTCACCAACCACCATATGTCACAACGCATATTTACAACATTCTCGAAATTCAAGCTGTTGAAGGTAAATTAAATAATAAACATGTTTCACTTTAGTAATATTTTTTATTTATTTTAATTTTTGTAAATTTAAATTTTATTTTATTTTGATTTTCAAACAAGATGCTAAGACCCGTTTTGCCTCCAACACAATTTATTGAGACAACTTGCGAAGGTTCGTGAGGCACTCTCTAACATGGTCATCAGCCCTAATTGGTCCATATGGAGGCAATCTAGCACTACAAGGGCAACAAAGCTTAAGCAAATGATCCTAGATGACATTTGGTGGGATCGTGTTGAGTATCTCCTCAGTTTCACTAAGACCATATTGAGCATGATCTGTTATACGAACATGGATAGACCTTGTTTAGGTGAAGTATATGATGGCATCAACTCAATGATTAAGAAGATGAAAGCCATCATCAATGCAAAAGAGCAAGATCCTGAAGAAAAGTTCTTCAAAGAGCTACACAAAATCATTGTAGAGAGATGGAACAAAATGACCACTCCGCTACACCTTCTTGCTTTTGCATTGAGTCCAAATATTATAGTGCTCGGCTACTTTTTGTGACAACAAGAGTTGCCCCATATAGAGATTTTGAAGTGGCTAAAGGATACAAGGCAACACTTCATAAACTCTTCACTGATCGTGATCGACGTGATGTAGTGAGGGCTAAGTTCATGGGTTTTGCATGCTCTAGTGATTGTGGTCTTGATGCTCTTTGAGACAAGTACATGGTCGATGCTCATAGTTGGTGGTACCTCATACAAGTACCTACAACCTCTTGCAATCACAATTTTATCCCAAGTAAGTTTTATAATTTATAGTCAAAATCTTTTATCTTTTAACTTTTAACTTTTATAATTTTATTTATATTTTAATTTTTAAATTTAATTAGTTAAATTTTGTAACTCTTAACTATCTAATTCGGTCTTAATAGGTTGCTAGTTCATCTTCATCTAAGAGGAATTAGAGCACATACTCCTTCATCCACTCAATAAAGCACAATAGACTACATTCAAAAAACACAGAGGACTTGGTGTATGTGCATTCAAACTTGCGGCTCCTTACACACAAAGAAAGTGCCTACAAAGGAGACACAAGGAAGTGGCATAACGAGTCAAAGCGTCTTGACTTGGATGCTTCCACAAACCACTTTGCTTCACTTGATTTTGACGATCACTATGAGCCAGCTAGTGAGCATGAGAGTGCTAGTGTCAGTGCTAGTGGTAGTGTCAGCGCCAATGCCAGGGCCACGGGCGCTATTTGTGGTTCTTCTAATTTACCACTACATACATCATCTAATATGGATGGTGATGATGATATTTTTCAAGACCCATATGATATTTCATCAATGATCACTAATGGCTGATTGTCGACACTTGACATTATTATTTTTGAACTTTAATCTATATCATGACATTCGAGTTTCACTAATATAATAATATTTGACACTGAAATTTGTGGTGTATTTTGCTATGTTATTTGACTATTAATATGGTGGTGTATTTTGAACTTAATTGCTGCTGCAAATATGTCTATATTTCTGATTTTTATATGTTTTTGTATTAACAAACCCAACCCCAAAAAAATTTTTGCCCGAACGTGCGAATCAAATCCTCGAACCCGAACCCAAACCGGTAACTTAGTTTGTAATCATAACAAAAATAATTTAAGCTTTATAGTCATGACTAAATTTTGAAATGGACTTGTGCTAATGGTAATAGTCGTAAAATCATTTTATATGTCTTGAAAAGGAAAAAAAATGTCAAATGTTGACTTTTTGACTCCGAGTAACATTATAGATAACTATATTCATTATTTTTTGTACTTTATATTTGATTAATCGGGTAGATGTTACACTTGTAAGAAACAAGGTGTTGATTATAAGATTTGTATTGATGAAATCATGAATCATACAATAGAATATCTATGTTGACTACAAATCAATAGCTTGAATTGAGAAGAAAATTCAATGCTAGGTTTCTCAACTTAACAAAATGGGGCCAACGACTCAAAATAGGCAACTAATCTAGTTGGAAGCAAGACTTTGGTCATCAATTGTCAACATTCAACGAATGTGTCTAGTCATCAACATAAAAAAGAGGATGTTGTTGATCATAATGAGCATTCTTGCTTGACAGTAGTTAATCCCACCAACAAAACATTTTTAAGGCTAACCTAGGTGTTGATGTCTAAGCCCAAGGATAATGTAAGGAAGACCAAACAACAAAATATGATCAGTTCCAACTTCCATTATGGTTCCAATTCCTCTTCTTCAATTAAACTTGCATAAATATGTATCGCATTGGTCCTAGGGGTTTCAGCTTCCAATTCCAAGAGTTGTATCATATCATTTTACATATCTTCTCACAAATTTGTACCAAAGTGAGCAAACAATATAAATTTGTCATTAGAGGACTAATTTTTGTGTCTATGAACAAATGGAGCTTTTTCTTGTTTCCAAATTCATTGTTTATTTCTTCCTAATTATTTATGCACTACAATTACAACTCACAGACAGTAGTATAAAATGTTCTCGCCCATAACACATTGGAATATTGACATTCTGGAGTGGTGTCCCCAAAATGCTCGTAGAACCTAGATAAACAAAAAATCTACAAGCCAAAGATTGGGTGGTGTTGAGTCCCAAAACCACTACTCCACTTCCTAGAACCAAATCTCACTCACAAGTCCAGGGTTGTCGTCATGTAAGAAAAATCAGCTCATCAACAAACTGAGGGTTGACGGTCAACTTAACAAGAGTGGGTTATATCTCCTATGCTTTAAGCTCAACTTAGACTCGAGGGAGTATTCCTAGGGGTATACCTTAACAAGTATGAAATCACATCAAATGAACAATAACAAAATATGGACAGTCAAACTCAACTTGATATCTTGGTCCCAAAGACTGTCACTAAACTAAGAACATTTGGTAGCCTCAAAACCCTTATACAACTGATATTATCGTGCAAGCATAACCCACATAAGATAGATTCATTTGAGGCTCATTGAAGATGGATCCCGAATATATCAAGAGATTATGGATGCAAAAAACTACTACTCATTGGTCAGGTGGACTAGAGACCAGTGCCTATCATTGGGCAATAGAGTAACAAGTAATAGAAAAGAAAGCAATTGAGACATAGAAGATTTGATCTAGGCACATATGCCATCAAATTACAAGCATTACACAATGAGCATACTTAGTAATCCAAACTAAACTACATGAATCCATATGTAATACATAGATGATTATTACAAGCTTGTAATATTTTAAAATGCTATCACATTATCAAATGTTCATTACAATCACATCAACAAGTGCGACAAGGGATGACCTACATAACAGTGATGATTTTCCTAAAGAAATATAAACAATGAGGAGACATTCACTGCACAATGCAAATACATTTAATCCTTCGCATGCCTCACGAATTCACTACCCTTTTGCAACTAGACGTGGCGTGGTTGAACCCTAGACTAATCCTTGCACCAATGACCACCAGCAAAACCAACCTCTCTCAAAAATGGTCAAAATCATGACTATAACAGCAACAAGGTGTAACCCTAATCGCTGCACTATTCACATATTCAAAATGCATGGTCAAAGATCAATACCATCCTAAATGGACGTTGCAGATGGAAGGAGGAGATCATTAATTAATTTTGGTGGCTAGGTGACCATTTACCATTATTGGGAGTAGGCCAAGTGGGTGGTGCAGAAAACACACCATTGGGCCTTCTATACTCTACAAACAAGCATTGTGGGCTCCGTTTCCTTTGTCAATGATCTCAACCACAACAAGAACCTATTAAGACTTGCTCACCCATTGGGAACCTCCGCTATGCTTGCACACTTCTCTTGTTGGCACTTTCACCTATACCAAGAACCATCAGCACTTTCAGACCCATCAAGAATTGTTGGCACTTTGGGTGGTTTTGGGAACCAATGAAAGTGTCGACACCTTCTTTTCTTCTGCATCACCTTCCTTTTCTTCCCTTCACTGGCACCTTCACATGTTCCTTTGTCGGAGGTTTGATGGGAACCGGGAATCAATGGTTCTTGGCTCCTATGAAACCTCCAACCACTTTATCCATTCTTTTGCCAAAGGGGAAACAAGTTGTCAAAGGTTCCATAGGAACCAAAAACCGTTGGTTCCAAGTGCCTATGAAATCTTTGACCACTCATACTTAGCCAGTTTGCAATTCTGATTTTGGGGAACAAGTAGAAGACATGGGAAGGGAACACGCATCCAAGAGCACACTTTGACATGATGAATGGAAATTTCTCAAATCAGTTATTGATGAGGGATCATACTTTATAGGCACACAAAAGGAAGGGACTCAAACAAAAAGTGTTAATGAATGATAGCTTCGGTCAGATATGAATGACGATTGCTGTAAGCATCATCGTCATTCATACTTGATCAAAGTTTATCATTTATATTGAAATATTTCTGGAAAAACATTTAATCGAATTTATGAGCATACATATAAAATTCGAATTATATATATGATGTTATATTCTGCATTTCATTAATCGGAATTTACTTACTCATCCGCCACCTTGTAGAAGGGTATATATGAGTTATACTAAACAATGATAAACGACTTTATCATAAGCCGCGCCCTAAGGGACACGTCCCATGAGTGGACGTGTCTCCACTTGTGGAGACACGTCCTCTCATGAGACGTGCCTCTTAGGGGCGGGTCTCCTCTCTTATTTATGGCGGATCCTTCTTTGATATGCAAACATAGAAATCGAATAATGTTCTGCAATCAGCACATTCAAAATAAGAAATTCAAATCTGGAAATTGAAAATCTGAACATAGAAGTTTGAGTAGTATTCTTACACTTAGAATTTTCATAAGTCCCTTAGTCTCCCAATTTGATTGAAGATTTGTTTACATTTACATGGTATCAGAGCCAAGTTGTGTGAATCCAAAACAAATCTAAAATCAGTTTGCTCTAGAAAATTCGTATTTTCTAAAATCGAATTCACATCACATTCTTCATAATGTCAAGTGTGATCAGATTTGAAGATCGCCTTGCAGGAGCAGACAACTTCACATCATGGAAATTTAGAATCATGATGATCCTTAGAGAGAATAAACTAGACTCACTTGTGAAAGAAAATAAAAAGGAACCAAAGGCTGAACCTGAGAAAACTCAATGGGTTGAAAACAATGAAAAGGCCATGAAAATTCTAGTAGATGCAGTTAGGGATCATATAGTGCCTATCTTAGCAAAACATGAAACTGCATACCATATGTACAAATCTCTTGAGAGTACCTATGAGATTAACAACACCTGCAGGACTCTTGCATTAAAAAGGCAAATCAACAATGCACAAATAAACAAAGGAGAGTCCATTAATGCATACTTCATGAGGATTATTGAACTAAGGGATCAATTATCCACAATTGGATATCAGATTGATAGAAAAGAGTTAACTCTAATTGCACTAGGAGGCCTACCAAACTCATGGGAGTCATTTGTTCAAGGAATAAGTGCGAGATCTAAACTCCCTAAGTTTGACAGGCTAAGAACTGACTGCCTTCAAGAAGAAACAAGACTTTCCACAAAAGAGAATAAACAGAAACACATAGATGAAGACATTCATGTTCTCCACATAACATCTAATAAGAGGAGTAAGAAAAACTCCTACAAGAGAGGATCTTTTAAAAGAAAGAGAAATTCCAATGGAAAGGAATCTTATAAGAAGAAAGATATCTCTCAAGTACAATGCTTTAGATGTGATCAATATGGCCACTATGCAATGAAATGCCCTGATAGAACTAAACAACAAGCATCCTTTGCCAAAGTAGGAAAGTCAAACCCAAATCATGAATCTGAGAACTTTGTGTTCTATACAGCCCTTTCTAGTCAAGTATCTAACAACACTCAAAATTGGGTAATTGATAGTGGTTCCTCCAGACACATCACAGGGTTCAGAGAACACTTGGACTCTATGACTGAAAAGTCTGATGAAGAAGTAACCATCGGGGATGATTTTGCATACCCTGTAAAAGGGGTTGGAACGTGTTCCATCAAGTTGAAATCTAGGGTTTCTCTACAACTCACTGGAGTCTTATTTGTACCTGGAATAAAGAGAAATCTTATATCCATCTCTGCCCTTGAAGACAATGGTTACAGAGTTACATTTATGGATGGGAAAGTTCTAGTATGGCCTAAGAACTCATCTATCAAGAAAGCTCTAACCATAGGCATAAGACAAGGGTACCTTTACAAACTATACACTGAGGTTAAACAAGCCCTTACCCTTGACATTGTTGATACAAATGAAATCTGGCATAAAAGATTAGGACACCTCCATTTCCGTGCCCTACCTTCTATGGAAAAACTTGTTATAGGCTTACCCAAGCTAAAACCATCTCATGAGGGAACTTGTAAAGGTTGTGCCCTAGGAAAGAATACAAAGGGATCCTTTCAAAATAGCCTGAGTAAAACCCTTAATGTGTTAGAACTGGTTCACTCTGATTTATGTGGACCCATGTCTGTACCTTCTAAAGCAGGATTTCTATACTATGTCATATTTGTAGATAACTTCTCTAGGAAAACCTGGATCTATTTCCTTAAGTGTAAAGAGACATTAGAAATCCTTAAAAGGTTCAAAGAGTTCAAAGCCCTTACTGAAAACTTCTCTGGAAAGAATACACCTCTAAGATTTTTAAGGACAGACAATGGGAAAGAATACACCTCTGAGATTTTTAAGGAATTCTGCATGAGTGCTGGAATTAAGAGGGAGTTCACAGTTGCCTACAACCCTCAACAAAATGGGGTTGCTGAAAGAAAAAATAGAACCATTGTAGAAGCTGCTAAGGCAATGCTGCTTAACCAAAACATTGAAACTTCTTTCTGGGCAGAAGCCTCTAGGATTGCTGTCTATATCCAAAATAGATGTCCTCACTCTCATCTTGATAACAAAACTCCTGAAGAAGCCTTTACCGGCATAAAACCTGACATTAGTCATTTTAGGATTTTTGGCTGTCCTGTCTATATACATGTGCCCAAATAGAAGAGATTCAAACTAGAACCTTCTGGAAAGAAGGGAGTATTTGTGGGTTATAGTGAAACCTCCAAAGCCTACAGGATATTCATACCCGGGCAAAAACAAATTGAATTGAGCAGAGATGTCATCTTTGAAGAAGGCATTGCATTCAAGAGGGCAAGAAGTTCTAGTGAGACAGAAACCTATTCCCCTAGAGTACCTGAAATGGAACCTACTCCTAAGATTCAGAGGGAGCATCCTGATGAAATGCCACATGAACTTCCTTCTACTTCAAATGAGAATACAAATGACAACGGCAGAAAAAGACCACTTTGGGCTAGAAAAATGATCAAAGAAGCAGAGGATCATGCAGCACCCAAAGGAACGTTCAGGGAGAGTAAAAGACCCAAACGTTTCTCTAGCTATGTTGCTCTAATGAACAACATCATAAACTCAGAACCTGTCAGTGTTACAGAAGCTTTCCGACATCAAGCATAGAAGGATGCAATGACAGAGGAATATCAGTCTATTATAAAGAATGATGTATGGGATATAGTGCCTAGGCCAAAAGAGAAATCTGTTGTCTCTTCCAAATGGCTCTTCAAAATCAATCATGCTACTGATGGCAGTATAGAAAAACATAAAGCACGTTTTGTGGCAAGAGGTTTTTCTCAAAAGGAAGGCATTGATTACGAAGAAACATTTGCACCTGTTGCCCGTTACACATCAGTGAGAGCAGTGTTAGCCATTGCAGCAGCTAAAGGCTGGAAGATCCATCAAATGGATGTGAAAACTGCCTTCCTGAATGGAACCATTGAAGAGGAAGTCTATTTGGAACAGCCTGAAGGTTTTGTGATACATAAACCTGACTCACATGTATGCAGACTGAAGAAAGCTCTCTATGGACTTAAACAGGCTCCCAGGGTCTGGTATGAAAGAATTGACAGCTATCTCTTGGGATTAGGATTTTCCAAGAATGAGGCTGACTCCAATCTCTACTTCAAGGTAATCAAAGGTGATATGCTAATAATTATTTTATATGTTGATGACCTGCTGATAACAGGAGAAGATCACCTCATTGCTCAAGGGAAGCAGGATCTAATTTCTGAATTTGACATGAAAGACTTGGGCATTCTACACTACTTCCTAGGTTTAGAAGTATGGCAGAAATCAGAGGGCATTATACTAAACCAAGGGAAGTATACTATTGATATTCTAAAAAAGATTTGAATGTTGGACTGTAGACCCATGTCTACACCTATGGAAACCAACCTTCACAAATTGAAAGAAGCGACAGAATCAAGTGTGCAGAGATCCAACCCTTCTGAGCAGGATGATTGGATCCTTGATGTATCTTTAACACGGACGATATTTGCTATGCGATGAATGTTCTCGGCCGGTTCATGTGAGCCAAAGGAAATTCACTTAATGGTTGTGAAACATATTTTTGAGATATCTTCAAGGCACTATTGATATGGTCTTCTTTACAAGAATGATCAACTAGATCTACATGGGTACTCTAATTCAGATTGGGCTGGAAGTGTAACCGATCGAAAAAGCACATCAGGATGTTGCTTCAGTTTAGGATCGGCTATGATCTCCTGGATTTGCAGAAAACAATTTTCAGTTGCCAGAGCTCAACAGAAGCCGAATACATTGCAGCCTCAATGGGAGCAAGAGAAGCAGTTTGGCTTCGTAAATTGCTTGTGGGACTCTTTGGTGAGCCCTTGAATCCTACAATTATTCATTGTGATAATCAGAGTTGTATCAAACTCTCTGTAAATCCTGTCTTTCATGATAGATCTAAGCATATTGAGATCCCCTATCATTATGTAAGAGATATGGTGGAAAGGAAAGTGATTCAGTTGGAGTATATTAGTACAAATGATCAAACTGCAGACATTCTCACCAAGCCTCTCTCTCGAATCAAGGTAGAGCACTTCAGGAAGAAACTTGGTATGGTTGAAATGTAATTTGTTATTTATGTTTGAAATACAAATTGTTTATAAATTGTACTAATATATAAAGATGTTTAATGTGTAAACTCTTTTGTCATGTGTGTGACTCCATGACT
The DNA here is from genome assembly GCA_007258455.2 of Sequoia sempervirens. Taxonomy (NCBI): domain Eukaryota; kingdom Viridiplantae; phylum Streptophyta; class Pinopsida; order Cupressales; family Cupressaceae; genus Sequoia; species Sequoia sempervirens. Next base: position 39,650 of record VDFB02281748.1, read on the forward strand.
TTATGGGCCTACTCCTCCTGTGTACATTATTGAAAGGTGACGATCTTTCTAATAATGAGCACTTGTATTTGACATTGTAAAGTGACGACTCTACAATGATAAACTATCATGATAGATATCATGTGACTTGATATTTGTGGACATGTCATGATAGTATCTCTTGGACACTTTGATTGATATCATGGGACTTGATATCATTTGTAGATCATTGTGATCCTTAAGAGATAATCATGGTGGATATTTATATCCGTGGATATGCCATGAATTATGGTAGACATCATGTGACTTGATGTCAGTGCACATACCATAATAAAGATATGTTATGAAGAATGTCATGTGACTTGACAATATTGAGAAATCATACCATGTCTTAGATATCACGTGTTAAGGTGATATCTCTACTTATTTGATTTGAAATATCTTCCCTAGCTAAGAGGGAGTGTTAATGAATGATAGCTTCGGTCAGATATGAATGACGATTGCTGTAAGCATCATCGTCATTCATACTTGATCAAAGTTTATCATTTATATTGAAATATTTCTGGAAAAACATTTAATCGAATTTATGAGCATACATATAAAATTCGAATTATATATATGATGTTATATTCTGCATTTCATTAATCGGAATTTACTTACTCATCCGCCACCTTGTAGAAGGGTATATATGAGTTATACTAAACAATGATAAACGACTTTATCATAAGCCGCGCCCTAAGGGACACGTCCCATGAGTGGACGTGTCTCCACTTGTGGAGACACGTCCTCTCATGAGACGTGCCTCTTAGGGGCGGGTCTCCTCTCTTATTTATGGCGGATCCTTCTTTGATATGCAAACATAGAAATCGAATAATGTTCTGCAATCAGCACATTCAAAATAAGAAATTCAAATCTGGAAATTGAAAATCTGAACATAGAAGTTTGAGTAGTATTCTTACACTTAGAATTTTCATAAGTCCCTTAGTCTCCCAATTTGATTGAAGATTTGTTTACATTTACAAAAAGGACAATGGAAAATTGAGTCCCAACAGGTGGTATATGAAACTGCTTGTATACATCATTTTTATGCATTATGAGAATGAACAATTTAAAATTTGAACTGATTAGGATTGGTTTTGAATGCCTTCATTTATTTTTTGTTTGAAAAAGAGCCTTAGAGTGAAAGGGGAAGCCATCCATAGAACAAATTATGTTATAGATGGCATTGTTTATTCATTATGATGAGGATATACTAAACTTCAGACATACATCTACTCTATAGTGGAAGAGATAATATTTTCAACAATAAGAGAAAGATGCTAAGAGATATGAATAATGAAGTACTAGAAGTTAAAGCATAGTTCGAGACTCGGACTCGGCTACTCGGCTAGGGTGACTCGACTCGGCGACTCGCGACTCGGACTCGGACTCGGCGCAGACTCGGCAAAATGAAAAAAGTTGAAAAAACCTTAGAAAATTAGAGATTTTTAAAGATTTAAAACTTGTTTCAAGCACCCTTTATTGAATACAACACAAATAAAAGCAAATTTGATCACATACACAAATATACAATGATCACATAAGTATAAAGTACACAAATTGTAGTTGCGCTGCTGAAGGAAATAACATACTTTGATATATAAAATTAGTCAAATGTATACAAAACTCATGGAAAATGAAATCCATGACATCAAATGTTCCATACAAATATGAAATATCAAAAGATTCAAAACAATAGCTATAAGTCTATCACTCTATGCCTATGGCACAGTGGAGCCAGCATCCTTCCTACGAAGGCGTCTAAAGGTCCTGGATGATGTTGCAGTTGCAGCCATAGTCTCTGCCTGTGTCTGAGTCCCCATACCACTCTCACCACCAGTAGCTATGTCTCCTCGTGCTCTAGCCTCCTCCTCAGCCATGGCTACAACCTCAGCCTCTCTCTCTGCCTGGTCCACCCAATCAAGGTCCTCGTCACTAAAGACTGCGTCTGTAGCCTCAGTGATCCACTCAGACTGTGGATCAACCTCCTCTAAACAGATCGGGGTGTTGTCGTGGTCAAAAGCCTTCCTGTATCTGAGCCGAAGGTTGTAATGAACATATACCAGGTCATTCATCCTCTCCACTGTCAATCTATTGCGCTTCTTGGAGTGTATGTGCTCAAACATACTCCAATTGCGCTCACAACCGGATGAACTGCATGGCTGGCTCAATATTCGTATGGCAACATTTTGCAGGTTCGGTGTATCAGAACCAAACATCTCCCACCATCCATCTGAGATGAGAAAAAGAAACAAAATCAATCTCATTTCAAGTTTCAAGTTCAAGTTCAACATTTAATAATAAATTATAATATAAAAAGATGAAAATTATTGCCTTAAATATATTTTTACCTGGCATTAATTTTGTCCTACTATCTTTGCACATTTGACGTGCAAAGAAGTCTCCTCGTGCCTTAGTGAAGGCATCTATCTCCTGCACTATCTGTGTAGTAACAGAGGGCAACATTCTCTCTATCGTCGAGTAGAGCCCACTAAGAATTTCTCTATCTGCACGGAGATCACGGCGGAAGTGGAAGGCCGGATTTAGGAAACATGCGGCTGCATGGATGGGCCTATGGAGTTGGTTTTGCCATCTCCTATCAATGATCTCCCAAATGGGACGATACTTATCATCAACTCCACCATAGACTGATCTAATGGCCTCTTTGGCCCTATCCATGCCCTCATATATGTAGCCCATTGCGGGCTTCTCCCCATCTGCAACTCGTAGGAGAACTAGCAAGGGCTCAATAAACTGCAAAGTGCAAACATGTTTCACAAATAAGTAAGTGTGACTGTCAATGAAAATGAACAAATAAAAGTAAGATATGATTAAAAATTAAAACATAATAAAGAATTAAATGTTACCTTCACAATCTCATCTGCTGGTGTCCAAAACCCTGCCTCATCAAATATGCAATCAGCCACAGCAATCCCTGCAGTGCTTGTAGAAAAGGATGAGGAAGACCACTCCTCACTAGCAAACATGCGCCTCAAAGGTGCCCTTGACCGAATCAAGGATTGCAACATGATAAAATTTGATGCAAACCGAGTGATGCCAGGACGAGACAACTCCCTCAACCCCGTGTATTGCCTCATAAGGTTAAGCACCCATGCATGATTGTAAACAAATTTGCAAATGTTTCTTGCTGATTCCATACATGTTTTTATCCATGGGAGCTTGCCAAGATCCTCCATCATGAGGTCAATGCAATGGGCGGCACATGGAGTCCAAAATATAGTTGGGTGCCTCTCCATCAATAATCTACCAGCAGCAACATAATTTGCTGCATTATCTGTCACCACTTGAACTACATTTTCTTCCCCCACATCGGCTATCACCTCCTCTATAGCCTCACATAAGTATGTGGCATTTTTGAATTGGGCGGAAGCATCAATGGACTTTATGAAGACAGTGTCACCTGAAAAAATAAGCAAAACCAAATTACCAATTATTCAATAAATTAAAAACATAAATCAGCCTTATTAAATTATTAATCACTAAATCAAATTCAAATATCAATGTATTAAGGTAAGTACAATTACCTCCAGAGGAAACTAGAAAGTTCAACAGCGTCCTATTTCTCCTATCGGTCCAACCATCAGTCATGATGGTGCAACCAATCCTCCTCCATTGCACACGCTGCTCCTCTAATTGTGCTTTCACATCCGCCACCTTTTGAGTCAAAAGTGGGCCCTTTAATTCATCTTCGCTGGGGGCTTTGAACCCCGCCCCACATATGGTTATTGCATCAACCATGTTTTGCCAAAAAGGAGACCTAAAACATGTCATAAAATGAAAAGATTTAAGTTTTTAACTTTAAATTTGAATTCGATAGTGAGATACATCTAAATTCTAAAACAATAAAATTTAAATATAAATTTTAAAACAATTAAACGAAAAAAGAATTACCTGGCTACATGGAAGGGAATGGTGCAGTAGTACCAAAAGTCTGCAATTGTTTTTTTTGCTGCATCGTGTGCATCCTTGTTCCAACCCATGCTCTCAAGCGACGGTTGGGAACCAGGAGTAGTGCGTGGTACAAAATATGAGTCCACCCTAGATTTACGAACTCTAGGGCCAATACTAATACTGCCACTACCACTAGCAGTAGCAGCGCCACCAGCACTAGGAGTACGCATAGGAATAGATGGTGCAGAAGCAGAAGCACTAGCAGAAGCACTAGCACTAGGACGGTATGGAGGCATGGAAGAAGCATCTCCAACAGCACCAAGTCCCTGTCCAACTCCAACACCTGCCAACTCCTCCCTCTGTCTCTTTCTAATTTCTTTTTGCCTTTCAAAATTTTCTAATTGCACCTGCACTTCACGAACAGCCTCAATAGGTGCTAGGGTGCAGCCCACTGCATCATGGATGGGTATGCGTGCAAGGTGGTATTTCAATCTATTTATGCCTCCATGATATATTGTTTTGCAGTATTTACATTTTGCTTCTCCTCTTTTCATTCCGGGAAAGATTTCAGCATGTTTCCAAGCAGGGTCTTTTCTGACTGGGGTTTGAGACATTGTGAAAATAATAATATGGTTTGATTTGCAAATGAATGTGGCTGCAATAACAAGTAGGGTTTGTAAAATTATTTAAGTTGCAAGTAGGGTTTGTAAATAAAAATGCAAACTATAATAATTTAAAAACAATGATTTTACAAATTACAATGAATTATTTGTTAAAAAAACACAAAAAAAACCATTAAAATCAAACTTACCTCTTAGATTTGGCTTGGAATGCAATGCAAACTCCTCCCAATCACTAGCAATGAACTTTCAATGCACCTCCTTAGCAGTATGAAGCTTCCCAAATGATATATGACCTTGCTTTTGTTTTAAACAATTTGCTGGTTGCCCTCTCTTCTCCTCCTATTTTTCTTCACAACTCTCTCTTCTCCTCCTATTTTGCCAAAAGAGTGAAATGAAGTTGCTTTTAGGGTTGGAGAGAACATATAGAACAAAAAAAAAACTAACTTTAACTTTTAGTTTTATGTTTTTTTAGTGTTTTAACTTCTTGCTGCCGCGGCCGGGTCACAGGGTCGGGACTCTCCGAGTCTGGGCGAGTCTGGCGAGTCTGGCGAGTCCGGCGAGTCCGGCGAGTCCGGCTCTGGACTCGGCGTGTCCGAGTCCGAGCTCCCCAGACTCGGCCAGGCTGGCTCGGCCCGGGACTCGCCGAGTCATGGCGAGTCATGTCTCATTACAATGGTTAAAAGAGTAGGAAAAAGGGATTTTCAACAACCGTAATACTAATAACGGAAGCTGACCTGGAACTGTCCAATTTCAGAGATGAAAAACATCAATCTTGGAAGGGTCCTTGTAGCGTATAGCTATTATCCAGCAACTGTGTCATATGACTGTCACTGATCCAATTTCTTTGCCCATTACAGTTTATTGTACTTAATCTAACCTGAGCTCAACAAGGCCCTCCAAAATTACTCTTCCTCGCTTTGTGCTAGAATGTCCTATTTTTAATTTTTTTCTAGTAACAAGATTTTTAGTGGTGTACCAAGATTAACATGATTGTACTTAAACTAAAACACATTCCTTTTGAACTAGAGCTGACATATCATGTCAACAGGCATCCAAAAGACTCGGAGGTACCAAATACCACTACCATCTTTTTCACACTGATGCTGTGAGATTTCTTTGAAAATTGTGCTAGGTGGTGTAATTATGTGGAGAACTGTGCTATCTCTCTTGCACTGTGTAATACAATTGCATAGTGTTGCGTTACAAGGAATTCTCCTCACCCAGGCTTTTCACACAATAGTACTCTCCGTTGCCCCGGATTTAAAACTCCGTTTGTTCTATTTCAAGGCTCACCCTAAAGTCAATTATTGAATGCGAGGCTGTACTTGAATAAGTCCTCCTACTTTATGAAGTGAAAGGAGATTAATTTCATCCTTGGACTTTTAACACCACAATCCAACCATCGCCCAGATTGGGCATTGCATTTGCTCTAGTTCCCTTGTTAAGGCAGCAATTCCTTACTAAGGTCAGAATACTGGTCCCCATGCAGTCAGGTCATTCACTAGCACATATGAAACACGGACCACAATGTCAAATCAGGAAAGCACTGAAGTTTCCACTCTCTATCACCCGGAAACTCTTTTTTCCTAAGGTTTTACATGTGAATAACAGCAATAGAATTTCTCAAATCACCCAATGCCCATATGCCAAAATAAGACATAGAATGAATTTTGTAGATTATTACAAAGAAAATTTCAGGAGAGGATACCTCGGCTCCTCTCTTCGCGGCAGCTTCAGCTCCAGCGAGAAGATCGGATGCAGACACAGTCCCAGTTGTTTTCGCCCCAATTTTAGAATATTTTTTCCCTGTTGCAATGTTCTGTTGAGCTGCCATTGCACAAATATTTCTAAATTTATAATCTGACTGCCCATTATTTTGCTTTGTCCATAACAATTCTCCACACTTAGCTCCAAAGCAATGTGAAAATGTAAGTTTAGAAGGATCGAATGCACGCGGGCATAAAGTTTTAGATGAATGGATGGGCAGTAATGGAAAAGAATTCATGGAAAGTATGAGAGATGCCATTTTCAAACAGGCATCCACGAGAATGTGAATAATGGCCTGGGTTGTAAGACGAGATTATGAATGTATTCGATTGAGAAGGGACAAATAGCCAAAGATTCTTGTGTTGAAGCTCATTTGTCTTCTACATCGTTGTATTTTTGAACCATGCTGTTGATTTCAATTTCGGGTTTTGAAGAGAGCAAAATGGTGTTATTTCTAATAACTTGGAACTAGACTTTTTTTAAGGATAAAAATCAACTATCAAGAAAACAACTATGTTGATGTTCTGTAAGATCGTATGTGCTAAATTTAACTGGGTGTGACTCACAAATGGTATGTATATGTTTTGTTCGTGTTGATTAGATAAAAGGTAGATTAATGTTGTTTATGTGGTAATGATGGCTGTAATTGTGAAGGATCCCGTGAGCTATTATTTTCATAAGGAAGAAGTACCGATGAATGGTAAGGATGTCCAACTAATGTGTGGTCTTTATGTGTAAAATGTTAAAGATCTTGCATAGTGGTTTCAAGGAGAGTATTTACATCAATGTTATCTTGTTAAAAATGACATTAAGATGAGCTCAATAGCTAGCGATACTTAGTTTTTTTTTTTGTTGAAATTTTTTTAAAGTATTAGTTTGTTTCACAAACTTGGTTATTAGGTTAGTTGGTGTTAAAGTCATTAAAGCACTCAAGCTCTTAAAATCACTTGCAAAATAAAAATATCATTTTATGAGATAAAAACGCAAGAGTATAAATTTATAATATTTGATGCAAAATATATTAAATCAAATGTGATTCTATGCAATGTCAAATGTACATATGAGACCTTACTTATATAGGCAAGGTTGAGAGATAGGACTAAATAGGACGATGACAAGTGTCTTAATCCTATGTTATGTGACAACAAGGGGATAAGATAACATAACATCACTAAGACTTCCAGAAAGATTCTTAACCCACTAAGTAAACTTAACATGTGAATATGTGTGGATAGGGCCTAACTAGGAACTAGTTAGATAATGTGTCTTGTTCACACTTCAAAATGTAAACCAAATAAGCAAAATCCTTGTTCACGCCAACACCCCACTTAAGTGCAACTTAGGGAGAACGATGAATAAATGCAAATTATACAAAGATGGGTCCCAACTACAAGGCCATGCTAGGTACCCATGTACAAATGTAATCTCTTGCAAATGGAGAAAAAAATACCCAGTGGGACAAAACTCCTCCCCAAAAGAGAGAAAAGACAAGAAAAAATCTTTAGAAGATGTGAAGGACAAAACCCCATGTGAGGAAAAATTTCCCCTATAAGAGAGAAGAGAGACCATGGAAACCTCTTTCAATGTAGAATATGTACCAATTATATATGCTTGAAACTAGATGTAGAAGATAGTTCACAATTGTCAAAAAACGTTACCCCGCTTAGGAAGCAACAAGACCAAAGGTGTATGCATGATGTCTTCACATTCTTGAAAAAATTGAGGGAAGAAAACTCAAAATGTATGAAGTCTCTAAAAATTGCTCATGTGTCTCCATGTCAATGCCAAAAGCTACCACTTTCAAAACAGACATTTTAGGCCATATTGATGAAGATGTTAATCTTCAATCTATTGGAGATGTATATAGAATTGGATCCAAAGACTCAAGTATTTCCTCAAAAGACAAAGTTGCCTCCTTTAAATGTTGCTCAAAAGTATCCACACTCGTGTCAAACTGTGATGAATGATCATGTGGAGAATGAACAAAAAGGTGTCAATGTTCCCTCGCAATAATTGAAGAAAAATAAATTCCATCAAATAGAAGATGAATGCAATCAATAGTGTCTCCCAAATTTGAAATGTGGGATTCTACAAATAAACCCACAATGTCTATCAAGTATACATCCCAAGTAGCCATATCTAGAATTGACGGTGTATATCTTATTGCACTAAATCACAAACAATCATGAATGTAGCAGTACAAGCATCATCAAGTGCAATAGTATATGGAGGAGATGGACCTCAAGAACTGGATCACGTGTGAAAAAACCCAAGTTCAAGTAGTCAAAAATCTCCTCAAAATCATGGTACACACTGGAAGCATGATTAACTATGATGAACCCTACTGGCTCAACTTAACCTCTGATGCTAAAACTGTCTTGTTTGTGTTTTTTTCAATTGTTTTGATGAATTTAAAGCAAAAATATAGAAGTGCACCAAGCAATAAATGATGATAAAACTGAATAGACAAGAAGTATGGAGTAACTGTAGCTATATTATGTATCTAGCAATTGCTACAAGTAAATCTAATACAATAAACATACCTAGAAGTCCTCAGATTAATTAAATAAGGAATATCTATACATGCCAGGCAATAAATGATGACCCTGGTGAAATGCAACGCCCACCTCCAGATAATGATTTCTCCCACATTGAAACTAGATCAGATGCCTTGAATGTGCTAAGCGTCCAAAGTGGAGACAACACAAGGCCCAAAAAGAAGGTGTTTCAACCTTTTGGTTCACACGCCCAACTAAAAGCTACATGCCTTCCAATGATGAAGTACGACCCTCTGAAGGAATTGTACGACCACTTTGTTGATGCAGGAAACTAAGGAAAGATGGCATCCTAGATGATTAAGCCCTTTCCTTTATTGAAAACTAATAAATAATGAACGGTAAATCTGATGCAGGCACAAATGGACTCTAGGATGAAGCCCTTTCATAAGCAATAATTCAGTTGGCATTTCATAGCCTCACAATTGCAAAACACTAAAGAATTCTCATTCTCCAATGGTGAAAATCCTCTGAAACCCTTGTCTCAGCACAAACTTCAAAGAAGCCAAAAAGAGTAAATGTCAAATGCTCAAAGATGAGGTTGAATTTTCTCCTTTGTCTTCTTATATCCTCAAAATGACACAAATCCCCAAAAAGCATGACTTTGTCATTTTAAATACATTTAAATGTATTCAAGTCACTTTAATAATGTTTAAATTTGTCTTTATCAACTTGGGCGTACCTTTTATGACTTAAGTGATTTAATTCTCACTTTATAATATTTAAGTGGCTTAAATTTATTATAAAGTCAAATTATGACTTTATAATATCCCCATAAGTTAATTAAATAACCATTAAAATATTAATATTTCCCTCAATTCTTAGTGTTTTGATGTGTCGTCAGAAGTTGGCAAACACTAAACTGCAAAGGCCCTGCATTGAACCCAATACTAAACTAAAGGGGTGGAAATTACAATATCCACCATTATTTGCCACTGAGACCCCCTATCCACACATATTATCCTACGAGGGTCCAAATAATAGGCTAACCCATCTACTACTGACACTGACTAGAGTGGGGACATTACAGTCTGCCCTCCCCGAATTTGCTTATCCTCAAGGAAACTCAAAGCTGGATGTTGTAAAATTCTCTCACTCTCCCAAGTAGCATCCTCTACCGGTAGATCTCTCCACTTAACCAAATATTCCCTGATAACCCACTTCCAAAGATGATGCTCTTTGGAATCCAGGATGGCCTCAGGTACTAAAATCAACTTCCCCTCATCATCCAAGGGTGGTAAGTTTGAAGAAGGAATTATATGTTGTCCCAACGCCTTCTTGAGGTGTGACACATGGAACACATTGTGCACCTTACTATCTGTCGGTAAGTCTAACTCATAAGCCACCTCGCCAACTCACCTGATAATTTTGAATAGCCCATAATAGTGTGGCTTGAGTTTCTTTGTGCCCCTCTTCCTAAGAGTGGACTGTCTATAAGGCTACAACATCAAATACACCATATCCACGATCTCAAATGATCTCTCAACCCTCCTCTAATCAACATATTGCTTTTGTTGATTATGAGCCTTCTAAATGTTCTTGCGAAGGGCTCTCATGATATCCTAGTTCTCCTATAACAGATCCCCAACACTCAGTACTTTGTAATCATTCAACAATAAATCAAGGAAACTAGGAGCATCATAGCCATACAATGCTCTGAAAAGTGCCATCTGGATAGTCATATGGTGAGTGGAATTATAGCAGTACTCACAAAGATGCAACCACTTCACCCAAGCCTTTTGCTGCTCAAAAATGTAGTTTTGCAAGTATCCCTCCACCATTTGTTGACAATCTATGTATGCCCATCAGTCTGGGGGTGGTAGCTAGTGCTTAGAGTAAGCTCTGTCCTGCATAGTTTGAATAACTCCTGCCAGAAGTGACCCATGGACCTATTGTCTCTGTCACTGACAATACTCTCTGAGGTAACCCATGCAATCTGAATACCTCACAAAAGAATAGATCTGCTACCTGTGTAGCTGAATAGGTAGTGGTGATCGGGAATAAATGTGCATACTTAGTCAACCGATCTACTACCACATAAATTTTGTCTCTCCCTTGAGCTTTCGGCAAGCCTGTAATAAAGTCCATAGACAAGCATTCCCACTTCCTCTCAGGAATAGGAAGCGGCTGAAGCAACCCAGTAGGGTAAGTATGCTCTTGTTTGTTTTGTTGACAAACAAATCACTCCCTGACATAATGAAGAACACCATACTTGAGACCCTTCCAAGAGAATCTCTCTCGTACTTTCCTATCGGTCTTAAAGTATTTGGGATGACCAGCCATAGGTGAATCATGGAAATTCCTCAACACCTTGTTCCTCATATTTGAACCTAGGACTAAGAATATTCTCTCTTTGTAAATGATGAGGTCATTCACAAGAGAGTACATGTTGTACTGTATTGTCCCATCAATAATGCCAGAAGCCCACAGAATCTTGGCATACTCTGCTACGATCAAGTGACTCCAATCCTCTGCAATCTCTGTCGTGGAGCTCAAATGGGGACGGCAAGATAAAGTGTCAGCAACAACGTTTTGAGTCCCTTTGACATAGGAGATGTCAAAATCATAAGATTATAACTTGTTGACCTATTTTTGTTGATGTTCATTCAAATCTCATTGTCCAAGGAAATGTTTCAAGCTGTTATGATCAATTTTGACACAAAAACTTACTACCAACTAGGTACTACCTAAACTTGGCCATTGCATGCATGATGGCCAACATTTCCTTGTCATATATATTGTAGATCCTCTCAGGACCCCTTAGCTTCCTGCTCTCGAAAGCTATCAAATGACGATCCTGCATAATCACTGCACCAATACCCTCTCCACGAGCATCACAATGAAGCTCAAAAGGTTTGGTGAAATTTGACAAAGCTAGAATTGGGCATGTAGTCATCAAGTGTTTGAACTTCTCGAAACACTCCTATGCCTGAGGTGTCTAAACAAATGCTCCTTTCTTAGTCAAATCTATAGGTGGTGCAGCATGCCGCAAGAATCCATTAACAAACCGACATTAGAAGGTGCATAACCCCACAAATCCCCTGAGCTATGTGAAAGTCTCAAGAGTAGGCCAATCAATAATGGCATGAATCTTATCAAGATCCATGCGAACTCCATCTACGTTGATGATGTGACCCAAATATAGAAGCTCTGCCATGCCCAATGCACACTTGGACTCCTTGGCGTACAAGGACTCCCTGTCAAGTATGCCCAAAATAGTATCTAGGTGAACCATGTGCTCCTCCCAAGATCTGTTGTAAACCAAAATATCATCAAACAATACCATAACATATCTCCTCAACTGAGAGTGGAAGACTATGTTCATAGAGGACTGAAAAGTAGTTGGTGTGTTGGTTAAGCCAAAGGGCATAACCAAAAAATCATAGTGTCCACAATGACATCTAAAAGAAATCTTCTCTACATCTTGTTCTCTGACTCTGATCTAGTGATATCATGTCCTCAAGTCAATCTTAGAGAAGTAACAAGTGCCATGTAGCTCATCTATCAACTCGTCAATGCGAGGAATGGGATACCTATTCTTAATTGTCTTTTTGTTCAACAATTGGTAATCAATGCACATCCTGAGTGTACCATCTTTCTTCTTCACCAAAACAACTGATGAAGCGAAAGGAGACTTACTTGGCCTTATGTGTCCCATAGCAAGCAATTCTTTGATGGTTTTCTCAATCTCATCCTTCAAACGCTTTGGGTGTCGGTAAGGTGTAATCATGATGGACTTGGTGCCCTCCTTTAACTCACTGATGTGCTCTATGCCTCTATTAGGAGGTCTACCATGAGGTATGTCACTGAATACCTTTGTGTGCTTTACTTTGAGCTCCTGAACATCTAGATGATAGGGTGTTTTGTGTTGCTCCTCATACGAAGGCAACATCTTACACTTTGTTGCCCACTCTACCATGTCATGTTTAATAAGCCTCTCCATTCTTCTGAGAGTGATTACCTTCAAGTTGTTGTCCTTAATGGCTTTAAGTACATGATTAGTCCCATCAACCTTGATTTCATCTCCATATCTCTAAGGTTGAGTGTAAATTCTTCAATTGCATGAAGCCACTTCATCCCAAGGACCACATCAATGCCTCCCATATTAACCACATAAAAATCTGCTTTAAACTCATAGTTATTGAGTTTCATAGGCAGATCCAGAATCATTCTCTCACATTTGAGAGTGTAACCATTAGCAACTTTTATCCTTATCCCTTCAAACTCTTGAGTTTGAATTCCACATTTTTTCACTAACCGTGAATCTATGAAGTTGTGAGTTACACCTGTGTTAAGCAAAGATATGACTCTTTGACCAGCCAAGAGTCCACACAACCTAAAGGAGCCTTCCCTTTGCATGCTAGACATATGAGCTTCCTATAGCTCCATTTCTCCTTCAATTTCAACTTCAATTTTTGAATTTTCAGTCCCTAAATCCTCTTGATCAGCTTGTTGGTCTGATAAATCAGTCATGTTTTTACCTTCATTAAACCACTCCATATGCCTATTTTGACCCTTAGGCTTAAGATCACAATCGTGGTTTAGATCATAAGGACCCTTGCAATAAAAAACATAGCTTCCTCCTACACAAATCATTAATTGTTTCCCTATCCAAAGGGGCTACAATTTTCTTCTTTTGATCAACATTGTCTGATTTCTTTGGATCTGATTTGTTGTTGTTATAAGATGAAGATGGTTTTGATTTGAACTTACTACGTGGAGCTGTAAGTTCCATGCTATGAGCTTTCCTCATAGCTTCTTACAAGGTAGGGGGATCAAAATCCTTGATCCATCCCTTCACGGGCTCATAAAGACCCTCTACAAATAGTATGGCCAACCTCTTCTCTAAGATACATGTTGTAGACATGCAAAATTAGCATCATGCATTAGGTCCATTCATCAATTAATCAAGGTCACCTTCATCCATTCATCAGGTAAATTAAACTCATTAAGTTCATTCCTAAGGTTGTTCATTTAAAATTAAATAAATCAAACATCATCCCTTTAATTAAATAAACCAAGCTTTATTTAATTAAATCTCCAAATGCATATTCCATCCTTTTCTGATTTAAATAAATCAAATATTCAAGTCAAAAAGGTCAAACTCACCTAATCATCATTAAGCTAATCTAATCCTAATTAGCCTAACCTAACTACCCATCACATTCTCTAGATTTTGCCACTTGCACAAATAAATCAATTTATTGATTTATTAAATCCAACATTTTCCATCAACATGGCATCTTTGAGGAATATTCCCTCAAGTTTGAATTCAAAATCAAGTGGACATATACATCCAACAAAGCAATTAATAGCTCTTACATGTCCCCTTGCAAAGGTCAAACTAAGCATTAACTCTCAAATTCAAATTTGAAATTTCCCCCTCTTGGGCACATTTCCCAAATCTTGCACATCCCTCAACCTATGACATGTTGACAAGTGGCCTCTTTTCATTGGCTTGTTTTTGGTCCCACATTGCTCTCTCATAAGCATTCTTTCAACTTGAGAATCTACAAATAGAGGCTTCATTCTTAATCAAATCCTCCACAACTTGCTCCACAATCACTCATGTAAAGTCACTCTCTTCAAGAGAACTGATTTTTCCCACCATCACTCCATCTTCAAAGCATTTCATCATCTAGCTTATCTATCAAGGATTGGGAAAGGGCTATTTTCAACAATAGCACCAATCCACTATGAGATAAAGTTTTGATTATGTTTTTATATGCTTACATTTCATTATCTTTGTTTTATTTAGTTTGCATATTTTATCATAGTCAAGTATTTCATAGGGATGTTGAATTTAAATGTGTTTCAAATGATTAGCATAAGGATATTATGTTAGGATTTTTAACCAAAATGAATATTTAGCATCCACACATGTAACCATGGCTAAGAGCTTTTGAAATTCACCAATGTAAGATTCCAAACTGCCCATTTGTTTCAGCTGAGCTAGATCTCTGAAGTACAACTCTGGATCTCATTTGTCAAAATGCTTAACTAATCTGTTAGTGAACTCTTGATATGTAGTAATACGATCATGCCGCAAAGTAACCATTCCATAGTGCCACCAGTCATGGGCTACCCCATCCAAATGTAAAGATGAGAACTTAATGGCATCTTCTTCTGCCATAGGACGTATGGTCAAGAAAGTGTCTCACTTGCTAACCCAAGCTCTAGTTGTAACCCTACCACTACCATCAAAAGTAGAGAGTGTGAGCTTGTTGGTTGCATGTCTAAGATCATTTTTTTTGTTCCTTGGTCTCCTGTTAGTCCTGTTCCTATTGTGTTCTCTTTTTTGGGTCATAAACCTGTCAAAGTTAAGGTGATCCTTAACTCTCTATGGTAAATCATCCCACTCATCATGTAGTGTCATAACGTTATCTCCAAAGATCACGTCACCTTCCTCCTCATCCTTGTTCCCCTCTTTAGGTTCATTTCTCACAAATGTAGGGTGTGTAGGCCTGTCATAGGTGTGTGTTGGAGTTACTCTCATCCATGGGGCTCCATCAAGACTACTATCCTCTTCCTGATTCTGATTCAGTCTCCTAGGGATGGCCATTTGTTGAATGGATATAGAAAGCTACTGCAACACATTTGCTACCTATTCCTGTCCAGCTACAAGACCCCTCAAAATGTCTCTAACTTCTTTGTCCTCATTATTACCATGGTTTCTGGGTGGATCCTCTTCCCTGTCTCCCATGATTTCAAATGGTGTCTCTTCAAACTGTAACTCTAAATGTATCTCCTCAAATGGGTTTCTCTATAATCCAAGTCTCCTACATGAGTAATACTTGTTATATCCAACCTGATGAGGCTGCATATGAACTTCTAACCCTCCAGGATGGCAGGATCAGGGCTCTAATACCACTGTGATGAACCCTGCTGACTCAACTCAACCTC
Source organism: Sequoia sempervirens (assembly GCA_007258455.2). Lineage (NCBI taxonomy): Eukaryota > Viridiplantae > Streptophyta > Pinopsida > Cupressales > Cupressaceae > Sequoia > Sequoia sempervirens. The sequence continues at coordinate 55,428 of VDFB02281748.1, forward strand.
TAATGCTAAAACTATCTTGTTTGTATTTTTTCAATTGTTTTGATGAATTTAAAGCAAAAATATAGAAGTGGGCCAAGCAAGAAATGATGATAAAATTGAATAGACAAGAAGTATGGAGTAACTGCAACTATATTATGTATCTAGCAACTGCTACAAGTAAATCTAATACAATAAACATACCCAGAAGTCCTTAGATTAATTAAATAAGGAAGATTTTTACATGCTAGGCAAGAAATGATGAACCTGGTGAAATGCAATGCCCACCTCCAGATAATGATTTCTCCCACGCTGAAACTGGATCAAATGCCTCGAATGTCTTAGGTGTCCCAAGTGGAGACAACACAAGGCCCAAAAAGAAGGCATTTCAACCTTTTGGTTCACACGCCTAGCTAAAAGCTACACGCCTCCCAATGATGAAGTACGACCCTTTGAAGGAATTGTACAACCACTCTATTGATGCAGGAAACTAAGGAAAGATGGCATCCCAAATGATTAAGCCCTTTCCTTTATTGAAAACTAATAAATACTGAACAGTAAATCTAATGCAGGCATAAATGAACTCCAAGATGAATGCCTCTTAGAAGCAATAATTTAGCTGGTATTTCACAGCCTCACAATTGTAAAACACTAAAGAATTCTTGTTCTCCAATGGTGAAAATCCTCTAAAAACCCTTGTCTTAGCACAAAATTCAAAGAAGCTAGAAAGAGTAAATTTCAAATGCTCAAAGATGAGGTCGACTTTTCTCCTTTTCCTTCTTATATCCTCAAAATGGCATGAATCCCCAAAAAAGCATGACTTTGTCATTTTAAATACATTTAAATTTATTCAAGTCACTTTAATAATGTTTTAATTTGTCTTTATCAACTTAGGCATACCTTTTATGACTTAAGTGATTTAATTCTAACTTTATAATATGTAAGTGGCTTAAATTTATTATAAAGTCAAATTATAACTTTATAATATCCCCATAAGTTAATTAAATAACTTAACCACTAAAATATTAATATCTCCCTCAATTCTCAGTGTTTTGATGTGTCGTCAGAAGCTAGCAAACATTGAACTGCAAAGGCTCTGCACTGAACGCAATACTAAATTGAAGGGGGGAAATGATAATATCTACCATTATCTACCACTGAGACCCCCTATCCACACATATTAGCCTACAATGGTCCAAATAATAGGCTAACCCATATGCTACTAACACTGACTAGAGTGGGGACATTACATCAACAACAAAAGGATCAAAGCCATCATCAGGAATAAAATAAAAATGGTGTATAATCAAGATCCATGATCAACCATCCTAGTAGCATTGATTTCTCTACTCTCCAAGTCTCTAATCATAACCAAATAAGAAGTGAATTGCACAATCTTCCCTACTCCACTATGAGTAATCTAATAGGGGTGATCCCACAATAGTGGGTTACACTTTTTGGTCAAACTTGACCTTGAAATGAACATTTTGAACTAAATCTTCACTTTTGGACACCTATAGCTGAAGAATTTGAAGGTGATACAAACTAGTGATTTGTGACATTTTGTATGTAGATTCTAAAAATATATTTTTAAAAAAAATTGGAATCAAATCGCATTTTTTTCCATCTCCTTCGATAAATAGTTTTAAATAGTAAACACCATTTTTAAAGAGTGATGTTCACTGTGTAACACAACTTTTTTCTATGAAGGATAAAATTCTCTTCTTCTTTTTTAATTTAGATTTGTAACTACGATATCTAGCTCCTTCATTTGGCTTCATAGTGTTTTATTGAATATTTTTTCTTAATTAAGTTTTGAAGTCAAACCAATTATAATTTAGACATAGATTTACTATGTAACACAACTTTTTTTGTATGTATCAAAATTCTTTTTTTTTTTGTTGGATCAAGGACATCAATACCAAGAGCATAGATTTTTTTTAATATTTTTTTGGTAATCTACTATTTTTCCACATGTGCAGAATAAAGAGCTTGATTTTCAGTGAAAAACCTATATTTAATTAAACTAAAAAATACATAATAAAACCAAAATATATTAAAACTATACTTGATGGAGATCTCATTTCAAGGACTATAATCCTCCAACTGGGTTTGACAAGTTGATTCCATTTTGATCCTCAACCTAAGCCTTGAAACCCAAATTCTACATAAAATTGCAGATGGAGGGGGGCAAGGCAAAAAAGGGGGGTTCTAGCGAACACACCTTTGCTCAACCCCTTCGATTGAAGAGGTGTTTTCTAGAACCCCCCAAAAACAACATTAACAAAAAGAAAAACCATTATTTTATTCAAAAAAATGGTCGATTAGGGGTTCGAGCAAACCCATTGTAGGAAAGGGGGTTCGCTCGAATAGGGGGTTCGAGAGAACCCATAAAGGGGTTTTCTCAAATAGGGGGGTTTGAGAGAACGGTCCATAAAGGAGTTTGCTCAAACACCCCCGTTTGAGCGAACTCCCCCCCCTCCCCCCAATTTTCTTTTGAGTACCCAAGCAATTTTTGTTCGTTAACGCAATTGTAACCCACTTATGTAGGATCACCCATAGGTGGAAAGAAGATTGTTTGAAAAATGAGGTGCATATAAAAAATTATTCAAAGTGTCCCCCCCAATATCAATAGATCCCTTCCCAATTACGTTCATGTATGTATTTTTGTCCATCAAAATAGGTGGCATAGCATAAGGCTCAAAAGAAGAGTTTATAAACTATGAAGATGTCATATGGTGAGATGCTCTTAAATCTAGAATTTATCTCCCTGATCCAAGACCTATAGAAGCACATAGAGTTGTTCCTTAATTTTTGTCTGCTAGAGAAAAAATTGCATGGCCATTTTTTCTTATTAGACTATTTTGAATAAGAAGTATTTGACTTAGACATTCTAGAAAGTAGATCAATGTAGTTCTTCTTAAGAAGATGTTTCAATTCATCACTTGATTCTTTTTATAACAAGAATGTTCTTCATGTCCAAACTTATTAAAATATGCACAAGTAGGCTTCTCCTTCTTAGATGATTTCTCTTTGGAAGAGGATTTTTATTATGCTTCATAGGTATGTGGATTTTTTTTTGATTTCTTATGTTTCTTATCATATTGTTGTGACTCTTTCAACTAATTAACCAATAAAGGCTGAGATTTTGATGGTTTTTTGAGACCCATAGAAATAAGCTTATTTTGTTCATGAATTAACATCTTAGAAAAATCTAAAAATGAAGGTGTGCTATATTGTTACACCCCGATTGTATAGCTACTACTGCATAGGGAAATGCATTGTAATGTTTGAATCTTTTAGATGAATAAAACATGTTGTTCTTGTTATCAAATGATTGTCTCATTTGTTTGATACTTCTAGTGATGTAATTTTGAATAAATGTTGCATATAAGTTATGGAATAATGTTTATTCTAACTTTTGAGATGTTTTATGTAAACTCCTTTGTTTTGAGCATATGACTTTCGTCGTCGTGTCATGATGTGCAGGAAAGAGGATCATTCCTCTAGGCAGAGGAGAGATATCACTCGGGGAGGAGATTGGTCGGGTAAATAGTAACGAGAACCATCTGAGCATAGACACACGTTCCTTAGACTGAGTAAGCTTAGTTAGATAAGTTAGTCTTGATAAGTCATCCATAGGCTTAGGAGTTTGGTTTACTTCTTTGTGCTTTGCGAGTAATGATTGTTTAATGTCAAACTTACTATACTATGACTCCTTGTATGAACAATGTGATAGATATGTGTTAAAGGTTGAGTAGGTACATATACACAAGAGTATATGTGGTTATACACGTGTATATACGTACACACTCGCCTAATATTTGTGGTGAAAATAATATTTTAACATTATTGTTTAGGAAATTTACATATATATGTATGTATGAATGTATATATCAATAATGTGATTATAATTTATGATATATACATAAATACATAAATGAATGTGTAAATATTTATATATTTATATGTTTTATAAAGTATAGAATATATGTATTAATGTTAAGTTAATATATGCATATATATAAATATATATATGTACATTACAATGGTAATGTTAAAATATATATATATATATAAATACATTAATACTTAATAAATAGATATATTATAAAATATATAAATATTAAATATTAAATATTTAAAGTGAAAACATTTATAAACTCCAAAGTGAAAATATTTACAAATATTTAAATTAATAAATATTGAACTCCAAATAATAAAGTTAAAAGAATTAAATCTTTTAACATATGCAAGTTTATTGGAGAGGAATATTTAAAAAAAAGTAGCCGCTAGTCTTAAGGAAAATATAGAACTTCATAAAAGTATCGAACTTTTCTATGAGACAAATATTTGATGAGAACATTTGAAAATTAAACAAAACTCAGCAAAGAGTTTTTACATGGAAATGAAGAAAGCTTCAACACAACAAAAATGGAGGAGGAAGCTTTCAAAACTGGAAAATAGGGAATGCCAACCAAAGTTTATGTGTTGTAACAAGCTGAGATTTGATAAAAAATGTAGCAAAGTGAGTCATTCATTTATATGCGCCTAGCAAAAACGTGTTTCCTGTAGGTGGCGATTTCTAAGTTTTGAGTTGAAATTTTCTATGTTTGCTAGCTCCATGGAGGTCGATTCACTCCTTTGTAAGGTGACTTAGGGTTTAGTTACTTGCCAAGTGATGTTTGACTGAGTTTATGCACCTGGTTGTCATTCTACATGCCTAAAATGGAGGAAAAAGTTGCAAATACAGGCCTATAAATACTTGCCTAGCCATCCATTGAAAGATATCCTTGTGCAATTTGTCTTTGGCGAATTTGAGAGCTATCTTGTTTAGTTTCTAGCTATTGTGAGTTTTCTATTGTTGCATTTCATCATATTACTTAGAGTGTGAGAACTAGAGCCTTTAACAGCTACAAATTATAGACTGTGCTAAAGTACCTTTTAGGAAGAGTGAAATAGCAATTTCTATTAAAGAAGTGTTATTTAGGAATAGTGTTTTGGAAAGAGTTGTCTATATTGAAAGAGAGATAATTTGCAAACTGCCATCTTTAGTTGGGAATTCTGGAAGTTACTAACAGAACAACGCTGGGAGAGAAGCTTAATATAACATGCATGTTATCTAATTAGTAGTTTTGCTTGAATGTTGTTCACTTATATTCTTGAGTTTGCTCGTTGCAATCAGCATGTTATATGCAAATAGTTCATAGCAAGTTAATATTGTTTTGATGAGCTTTCATAAAGAATAAATGCATGAGGGATTTCATTGTAATTGAAGGACAAGTGAATGAGGGAAACCAATGCAATTAAGGGTAAATTCTTGGGAAATCAATATATTTTAATGATAGATTAAAAGGACTTGTGGATAAAAGGGTTTTAAGAAGGGAATCAATTTTTTAGGAAGTTTAAAGATAGCTTAACTTAATATGCATTATGCTATGAAGGATTTTTTATGTGCATTTGCTTGACTTTACAATTTTGTATCATCCCCGTATATGGAGAATACGTAGAGTAATTAATATCTACTAGGAACGAAATGACGTCAAACCAAGTATGATCCTTAGCTTATGTTATTAGGTTAACTCTGACAAGCTTCACTCCTAGGATAAAGATTTCTGAAATAAGGAGTTAGGATATAAGATGCTTGTTGATTGGCTCATTTCTTAGTAGACTGTTTGAGGTAGGAGGTCTGGGGTAAACTAAACCCATTGAAGGACATAGCCTACGCGTAGAGTAAGATAGCCCAAAGTCAAATCGGCCCTGAGTAGTGTTTATGATAGATGACCTTCATTTGAAGTACTGAATGAGAATAATTTGGCCAAAGTAGTGAAATGTATGACTTCCACTTAGATGTGAGTTAGTTGAGACTACACTGTCAGTTCATTGTGATCCTAGTACTATTTCGAGATTGTGAAATAGAAAGGTTCTAGTTGTGTAGGACACAACACTATGCTCAGTTGGTAATCGGTAAAGGATACCCTACCAATCTCTTCTTTGAAGGGAGGGCCATCTATCTAACGATAGGTGTGTGGGGGATTGCATTATAAGTCTGTGGTTGGTGGAAAAGCGTGAGTGATGTTTCTCCTCCACAGCAAGCGACCGATGTACACAGATTTGAAAGGACGAACTCCTGGACCTTCTTACTTCTATTTGTGCAAAAGCTTACGAGCTATGTATGTAACTGTATTACTTTTGAACTTTGATTTATATTTGCAATGAAAATGAAATTAATGTGGAAACATATTGTAACTTGTACATATTTATCAATAAAGAAAGGCAAATTTTTATTGTATTGTATTTGTTACTTGTTACCTTTACATGTTTAAAATAAGATTTGGAAAATTTTAATTTACACAAGGGATAGGTCGTTACATATATGCAAATCCCATACTTAGCCTGTGAATACAAAAGAGAAACAAAAGTTGCATATTCAAGACTTAGTTTGTTCAATGCATTATAGACTAAAATTAAATATCATTTTCTCAATTCCACATGCTTTACAATCTGCTCTTAGATCATTAGTCTTTGTGATATAATCCTAGGTGGTGTCAAAGTTCTTTGAATCAAGCCTCATCAATTCATTATCAATTTTATAGCTTTTGACTTCATTTTTTGTGGCAGGTAGTATTTTCAATTTGTTTCAAGCTTCATGAGAATCTATACATGATTCAATTCAAAATAATAGATCTTGTGAAATAAAGCTACAAAGACATCCAAGAGTTTTTATATGTTTAATCATTCATTTATTCTTTATCATCATCTATAGGTTTAGGTAACTTTTTCTCAATATATGGAGTATAATAAAGTTGCATTAAGGTAATTTGTGCATGTTAATGCCAACTTGCATAATTTTAGGGTGTTAGTAAAAGAACCTTAAAATGATCCATGGAAAAGAAGAGCACAAGCAAACAAATAAAAAAGAATGCACCAAGAGACTTCTCCCAAATCTCTCAATCAAGAATCCCCCAAAGATTATGATTTGGAACTTTATATGTAGTGTGATTACAATGCTAGAATTTATTTCTAGAGTTTACATTGCCAATATGGATCAAATATAGAAAAATACAATAATATCTCAAAGTGAAATCCTTAAATTGATATTAAAATTTTCCAATATGATCTAGATTGAAAATGAAGCATTCTCAAAAGAATAAAAATTCTCTAGGTGTTAGTATGTCTAAGCTATCAAAAATGTAAATACACACAAATCTAAATAAAATATATCTAAGACTGAATCTAAGAAAGTGCATCGATAGAACTATAGAGCTCCTCAATACCTTTCTAGGGTCACAATAATTATGAAAATTGGATAAAAATTTAAAAAAAAATTATGAGTTCAAAGGTCCAAATTACAAGAATGTCTAACTTCCATCAGCAATAAAATTCACCTACAACCAAATTTAGAAAAATGGCTTGCACCACTATGAAGTGCTCAAACTAGCTTTTTCACAATAAATTTTGACACTCTATGGAAAGTCTATGGAAATTTGAAAAAAAATGCCCTATTAGCATATCTAGAGGCCAAATTGCCCCCTTCAAGCTAAGGGTCGGTAACCATGTGACAAGTTAAAGATATCAAGTTTCCACAATCCATATTGATAATTGTTGAACGATTTTTGGATTCGATTGTGTGATAATTTTTTTCATCAACGTTTTGGATCACAGAGTGTGATATGAAACGTTGATGCAAAAAATTATCACACAATTGAATCTAGAAATCATTCAACAACTATGTGACAAGTTGCTAAAAAATAAAGTGTTATGGTATTCAAACAAATTCCTTCTTGTCACCAACATCGCCAACCTAGGGTTAGCCCCCAGCTATGGATAAGACCTCCCGGTACGATTGCAAGCCCACATATTGCACCCAATTAACTTGATTGATAAATTTTTAATAAAAAATAGAATTTGTATCAATTTGACTGTAATCAACATGATGCTTAGGCTGGGACAATACTTGATGCAAGAGGCAACACAAAAAACTTCTACGTTGTCCAAAGCAAACTTAAGCACCAATTCACAATCCCACAATTTCACAACCAAGCAATCACTTGAGTTGACAATTGCCTTTTCCAATCAAGTTCGATTTAAATTTGTACTAAATTTCTAAGACCATTCAATTGGATCAAATTATTCTCACTTTCAGATTTGAAAATAATTAAAACTTATTTCTCCAAGTTCAATTCAAAAATTTACAATATCTGCTTTCTAAAGGCTCACCTTTGTTCCAATCATCCAATCTACAATTACATACCTTTTCACATATTACTCTCTATGCAAATATCATATCCCAATTACACTATTTGCAACCTACTCCTTACTTCCATCTGCAAGTTCATATATGGCATGGCTTTTACTTGGTTTATTTCCTATCTTCCTTGCTTCGACTGTCTCTTGGTTGACCATACAATGTTCATTGGCTTGCAAATTCCTCCTCCATATTGCACCCTACCTTCTAGGCACTACCTTCCAAAGATGCAATAATATACATGGTGCATTCCTCCTTCCTGGTGTTGCGCGCACCCCCTTCCAATCGTCCTCTATGCAACCCCTATTTAATATAAGTGACCTCAACTTCAGGTTAGAATTTTTTCTGAACTCTTTTGTTTACTCTCCCCTATTTCATGGCATTAATTTTATTTTCCCCTCTATTGGCACGACCTTGCTAGTCATTTTTTTCTACATTTTTATTTTTGTTTTATTTAAATTTCCCCAAACTTTTGGTTTCCAGCCGCACTCACCTTCTCTTCTCCTCCATACGTTCCTATTTACCTTCCTTTTGATGTGCAAACTCTTTCCCTTACTGGTGTCTCTTCCACTTACCTTCTCATCAACCTTTTCTTTGTTTGCAATTATTTTCTTGGCATATGATTCAGGAATGATAGCCGGTGCCTCCCTATATTTCATTTTCTTTTGTTAAATAATGGAGAGGGCCTGATGGTGGGTAGGGTAACTTTGAGCAAGGGGTCCATGTCATCAGTGTCCGAGTCAACTATTTTTTTTTCCATGTCCCTTGACCGTCGAGCTGGAAGTATACAACTTTTTGGGGGGAAATTAGAGCACATTTTCCAATGTTTTGGGGGCGCTTTTCAAAAACTGCCAAAAAAGTGTAAAATTTGGCATATACCGATCATGGACATCTATATGACCGATGGTTGTTTAGCGCCACACCAGTACTGGAAAATATCAATCCTAGTAAATGCACATTAATTGCCACACATTCCTCTGTTGTCGGTCTTAACGCCTACCACCTCGACATGCACACCATTCACTTGGTCTTCCTTTCGGTTCATGAAACATCCATTCATGAAACATTATTCATTTTGAGCGGTTGTATTCAGAACCAACTCTGGTTAGGATGGAGGCCGACGGTGGTGAGGCCATGGGCTAGTCGTGGTGATGCATTTTTTGAGCTTTTTGTGTTTATCAACACCACATTCAATAAAAGGAAACTATTTAACTTCTTGCTATGTAGGTAAGTTGTGTTCCAACCTCACTCAGGCAGTAACTATGCATTGCAATATTTTTCTAGGTTTTTCTTATGATATTTTTTTGTTTAAATAGCTTCTGTCAAGTTGTAGTGATTTTCTCGTCTAATGAATCTTTGTTGCAACTTATTCATGGGCGCTTCTGTGTACATATATCTCTATACCGATATATATATATATATGTATTTATACATATACATATCTGTATATAGATATATACACACATGAACGATGAACACATTTAATTTTCCAACAATAATGCACCTATATTATGGCCGACTATGTGTATATGTGAGTATATAGATATATATATGCATATATATGGCCGACTGTGTGTATATGTGTGTATACAATTAGTGTATACATTTATATTTATGCAAATATATGGCCTGTGTGTATATGTGTGTATATATGCATATATATCTCTGTATACACACATATACACACACTCCACCATAAAATAGACCTTTATTTTCGTTTTATACCTCTGTAATTTGTATATGTATATATATTTGTGTATACACACAGTCTGTCATAATATAGACCTTTGTTTTCATTTTATACCTTTGTAATTTGCATATAGATAGTGGCAGTATAGGAAGTCAATATACTCTTCAGTATTAAGAGTTTCTTGCAGGTAAAATATGGCTGACTGTGTATATATTCAAAAAATTACACACACACACACATATATATATGTGTGTGTGGGTTTGTTTGTGTGTTTGTGTGTATATATACACATATTCGGTCATTTACATATACATACACATACTGTGTGTATACATATAGATAATGTCTATTAAGGGTTTCATGCACCTATATTTTTTGTCAACTATGTGTATACATATGCATACCATTCATGGGTTTGTACAACTCGACTATTAAGGGTTTCATGCATCTGTGTTTTAGCTAACTGTTTCCATCATTGTCGTTAACCCCTTGCTAAAAAATTCTTGACCCCCATCATCCACTCTTCTCTGCTTGAATTGTGGATTTTTTAGGAATATTTCATATCCATTTATAGGATTTTCCTAGTCAATTAAATACTAATCATTTTAGTTTTTTAATTGACTAATCATTTATAGGATTTTCCTAGTCAATTTAGTAATCATTTTACTTTTTTAATTGACTAAAAATTTTAGTTTATTAATTGATATAATATTGAACATCTTTATATTATAATAAACATTAAAATATTATGTATGTATGTATACACACATACATACATACATACATACATACATAATTTATGTATGTATGTATGTGTGTATATGATACATACGCATACATACTTAGGTATTATGTCATATGTATATATGTATGTATGTATGTATGTATGTATGTATAGTAGACACACATACATACATACTACCACAATATGTATGTATGTTTGTATACTATACATACATGCATACATTATGTCAATTAATATACACATACAAACATAGATATTTCATACACACATACATGTATGTATGTGTGTATATGTGTATACTATACATACATACAATAATACATATGACAGTTCATATCTATGTATGTATGAAGGTCATGTAGTTAGCCATACTTAAGGAATTTATATGTAACATACATACATTACTTTAGTATGATGACTGTATGTATTTGTTGAAATCAATCATACATACATACAAACTTTGGCCAAAAGATAGGTGTATGCCACCCTCAACTATGGAGTGTATGACAATGTTCTAATACTGCCATTATATATATGCAAGTTGCAGGTTTGCAATTACATATGTCAGATATATAGAAATTGATTTTCATATAGCCTTGTTCATTTACATTTATATGAATTCCATGCATAATTTAATTTATATTGAATTACATTCACAAGTCTTACATGCAATTACAATTGGGGATGTGATAGTATAACATGCAATTCTTATTTCATTGGACAAATACCATAGTTCATTTGCAATCAACTCAATTAGATGCATGGTTAGTTTGTTCTTTAATTACTATATAATGTTGCATATGTATATGTAAATGTATATGAAAATGTATATGTACATATGTATATTTATATGTACGTGCATATGTATAGATTGTTTAAGGGCAATGGGCCATTGGTGGGTAGGGAAATGTTGATAGTATAACATGCATTTCTTGTTTCATTGCACACATGCCCTTGATCCTTTGCAATCAGCTCTATTAGATGCATGGTTACTTTGTTCTTCAATCACACTCACTCTTACATGTATCAATTTGTTGTTTCAATTTGTATCATTCAATTATTTCTAAGAGTATGAATTGGGGATGTCATACTATAACATGCACTTTTTGATTCATTGCAAACATAACCTTCATCACCTCAAGGATATAAGAGTTACAATTGTGCATATACGTTGGAGGAGTTTGGTCCGTCTAAGATATACCGAATTAGTGTTGATGATGGCATCAATGGTTTCTTTGTATATCTTGTAAAGATAAGACTTCTTCCAACGTATATCCCTCTTAATCTTATTACAAAATAAGGGCTCATTTCTATTAACTTAAGACACCTCAATCTTACATGTTGTAGACACCGAAAATATACTGATTGATATCGTGCATTCGATCCGGACTTACTAACATCGTTTCTTCCTAAATCATTCCTCGGTCTAACCATTTAATCAAATTCCCTTATATGATTAAATTCATCAATATTCATCTCTTAATTAAATAAATCATTTTGTCTAATTAAGTCACTTTCTCTTGTTAATTAAATCAATCTATCTAATCTAATTATCCCTATTTAATTAAATAATCAATTTATTTGATTAAATCCCTAAAGTCTATCCATTAAATTAAATAAATTAAAACCTTATTTAATTTAATCTAATACCATCCCTCTTAATTAAATAAATCAAAATCTTTATTTAATTAGCCTCTTATCATATTCCTCTCTTATCTGATTTAAATAAATCCATAAATTTAAGTCAATAAGTCACATCATCTAATCTCCTGTTAAATTAATTAACCCTTGATTAATTTAATCTAATTTCATGTCACATCCTCTAGATAATGCAAGTTGCACATGAAAATAGATTTAATTCATTTATTAAATCTCTATTTTCCTCACAAGGCATCTTTTGGAATATTCTCTCAATTTGAATTCAAAAATTCCAAGTCAACATGTACATCCAACAAGGCATTTAAAACCTCTTACATGTCCTTTGCCTTGAGCCAAGTAGCATTTATTACATTTTCCCTTCCCTCTTGCATGTCATTTCAACAAATTTGAATTTCAAATATTGGCATTTATTGGCACAAACCCCAAATCTTGCACAACCATCATCCATTCATAGCTTGACAAGTGGCACCATATCATTGGATGAATGTTAGTCCCATATTGCTCAAATTTGGGCATTCATCCATCTTGAAATCCTATAAATTAAGGGCTCCTCTCCTCATTTTATCATCCACAATCCAAGCAAAGTTACCATGCTCAAATATCTCTTGAGTTTCATCCATTTATCATTGAGTCATAGTTAGGTTTTGCAAATTTTGGCTTGGAGTCTTCACATTTCATCAACAAAGTGGATCAATCTCTTCAACATTTGAATCTTGCATCATAGGAATTGGGAAAGGGCCAATTTTCACATCAAATTGGCACCAATTCCCCCATGGGATCAAGAGTTTGCATTGCTTTCAATAGGATTTGATTTACTTTCTTGTTCTTTCATTATTTTCATCTTTTCATTCCTATTTTGAGTTTGCAAATGGATTTCATGGGGAATCCTTCTTTTAGCTTGCAAATCCTTGTCTAACTCGTTTATTCATGTTGTTTTGTAGGTACTAGGAAAAGGGTTTGCACACATGTATAACATAAGACCCTTGTTCATTTGCAATCAACTCAATTAGATGCATGGTTACTTTGTTCATCGGTTACTCTCAATCTTACATGTATCAATTTGTTGTTACACTTTGTATCATTGTTTCATACGTATATGTATATGCATATTCTTATGTATATATGCATATGTATACGTATATGTATATACATATGCATATGCATATGTACATACATATATGCATACATATACATATGCATATGCATATGTATATGTATATACATATATGCATATGCATATGTATATGTATATATGCATATGCAAACACAAAAGTGAAGTTGTTATTTTAGGTGGAGAGTGGAATGAAGGAAGGAACGATGAATAAGCATAAGCAGCAACAACACCATTACACTCTCCATCAAAAAATTCATCGTACCTTCCATTCATTACACTCTCCATCGAAATTGCATATGCATATGCATAGATACATTTACATATACACATGAATATATGTACATGCATATGCATATGCACATTAAACCTAATTAGATGTATGATTTGTTTGTTCTTCAATTAAAGTGACTGTAAATATTGGCCCCTCTCCCTTACAGCTAACTGTGATGATGGCTGACTCCTACTTATGTTATAACCATTTCTCATACACTCAAATAGATGCATGTAGTTAGTTTGTTCATCAATTGCAGTCAATCTTACATGTCTCAATTTGTTGTTACAAATTGAATCATTGTTTGATTTGTGTGAATTATAATTAGGGATGTGATAGTATAACATGCATTCTTTGTTTCATTGCACAAATACCTGTGTTCATATGCAATCAACTCAAATAGATGGATGGTTAGTTTGTTCATCAATTACACTAGATCTTACATGTCTGAATTTTTCATTTTTGATTAGATAAGCAACATTTATAGGGTGTCAAACCCTTTACACATCGGGCCTCAGGGGCCAAAGAAGATCAAGACCAAATTGTGAAACACAAACATAACCCAAGAAACGGAAAGACAAACACAACGGATACACCGCAGAAACACAATAGAGACACAAACAACCTAGTTACTAGAAACCAAGAGTGACAACACACATAGGATCAATAGAAATCCTAAGAAAGACAACCCAACACCTCATCAGGAGCGCAATAACTAGGATAGAACCAAGCCTTAGAACAAAAAGGCCTTGAGCCACAAAAAGAGCCACAAACAATGGTTCTCAAGAGACTACTTGGAACAGCCATGCCACAAACCACTTGGAGTAGCCAGACAACACCAGACCTTCCACTCAAAATAGACCATAATGCACCAAACCAACCACAAACCCAGTAGACTGCAAAAAACCTGCAGCATAATAACAACTCTAAGCCCTTTTTCACACACCAGCCAAACCAGGAAGCCAACTCAAACTCCGCCTCAAAAGGAGAGAGCTCCCCTCTAATGGAGAGGATCACATGAATACTTTTCCCACCAAACCCAGAGGTCTCCAACAACCCAAAAATCCACCTCCATAAGAGTAGATCCCACCTCAAAAGGGACAACAATAGAGAAACCTAGAAAGGGAAGCTTCCAACCAAAATCACAACACCCACCTTCACCTCGATAGAAGAGGAATCCACCTTGGAGGATCAAGATGTAGAAACAAGGAGGAAGCCACCACACCCATAGAAAAAGTAATCATGCCACCCTTTAGTAAACTCGACAAAATCCACCACAAAAAAACACCTTTCTCAGAAGATGCACCAACCACCACAAGTGGAAGGCATCTCCAGGCCACATCACAATTGCAAGAACCAGAGAGAGAGAGATAAGCACAAGCTTCCTGCCCCAACCAACCACAAGCACCAAAACAACCCCTTCAACTGACTGGGAAGTCCACCCGAAGCACAAACCCCACCACAACGAAATAGTGCAAGGCCTTCTAAACCACCAAAGTATCTTACAAGAAAAACCCCAACATCTCCAACAAGCAGAGGAAGATGAAACACCAGAAACACCATCAAATTTCCCCCAACCGAACTCAAACACCAAAGGGAGGACAGGCCACGGGGAAAACCAGACCCCTAACTCTCGCAAAGAGAAGAGATCCAAACCACCACCAAGATCCCCACACCGAGAGGACCCATCACTATGAAGCGCCAACAAATGCAACAAAACATGAGCTAAACCACAAGGGAAAGCCCCCACAAGAGCCAGGCTCCCACAACAAACCCATCGTGGAACACCAGGCAAACCAGGTGCCACGGAAAGAAGACAAGCCACAACCAAAAAACCAGAGGCAACAAGGACCCCCACAAGACAAGATAAACACTAGGAAGAAGCCTTCCAAAAGACCCAGCGCCACTGGATCCCCCGCCAACGGAAGCCAAACACTTCGACCCTCACTTCAGCCATGGAAGGAGCTAGATCAACAACATCCCTCTAACACCAAACACCAAAAGCATAGTCTCCAAGCCCACAAATCACACAAGTAGAGGCCTAGTAGGGAGACCCCCACGTGACAGACACCACCCTCTAGCACAAAACAATACACCCTGAACAGGAATGACCAACCCAAGCAGGGGAAAGAGGAGCTAAAACGACGAGTCTCTGCACCAAAACAACACAAACCACACAAAGAAAGCTAAGGGGAGGCCAACGACCATCCCACACCACCAAGTAGTGTAAGAGCCCGATCCAGAACACCATCATCCTCATAAACGACACTAAACACGCCCACTTCAATTGCACAAACCAAAAGGCAGGAGCAAATCCCATCCCCGCACAGAATAGACTCGACTGGCGAAAGGGGGAGACAAACCCCAGTACGCTAGTCCATAAACTGTGCCGCCTGGCTGGGATTTCCTTCATCATTTGAATCTCTAGCACTCACATCCTCAAAAAAAATCAAACAACCTGCTCTAGGGCGTTTCCTACTCAACGACGCTCCCATTTTTTAGTGGTTTCCACCCTAGTTTTTTTGTTACACATTATATAATTATTTGATTTCTGTCAATTACAATTGTGGATCTGATAGTATAACATGCATACTTTGTTTCATTACACAAAGACCCTTGTTCATTTCCAATAAGCTCAATTAGATGAATGGTTAGTTTGTTCATCAATTACATTTAATCTTACATGTATGAATTTTTTGTTACACTTTCTATCATTGTTCATTTGTGTGAATTATAATTGGGGATGTGATAGTATAACATGCATTCTTTGTTTTGTTGCACAAAGACCCTTGTTCATATGCAATCAAATCAAATAGATGCACGGTTAGTTTGTTCATCAATTACACTAGATCTTACTTGTCTGAATTTTTTGTTACAAATTGTATCATGTTGTTTGATTTTTGTCAATTCAAATTAGGGATGCGATAGTATAACATGCATAATTTGTTTCATTGCACAAAGACCCTTGTTCATTTCCAATCAGCTCAATTAGATGCATGGTTAGTTTGTTCATCAATTATAGTCAATCTTACATGTATGAATTTGTTGTTACACTTTCTATCATTGTTTGATTTGTGTGAATTGTAATTGGGGATGTGATAGTATAACATGCATTCTTTGTTTCCTTGCACAAAGACCCTTGTTCATATGCAATCAACTCAAATAGATGCATGGTTAGTTTGTTCATCAATTACACTAGATCTTACATGTATGATTTTTTTGTTACACATTGTATCATTGACTAATTTCTGTCAATTACATTTGGGGATGTGATAGTATAACACGCATACTTTGTTTAATTGCACAAAGACCCTTGTTCATTTCCAATCAGCTCAATTAGATGCATGGTTAGTTTGTTCATCAATTACAGTCAATCTTACATGTATGAATTTGTTGTTACACTTTCTATCATTGTTTGATTTGTGTGAATTGTAATTGGGGATGTGATAGTATAACATGCATTCTTTGTTTCCTTGCACAAAGACCCTTGTTCATATGCAATCAACTCAAATAGATGCATGGTTAGTTTGTTCATCAATTACACTAGATCTTACATGTATGATTTTTTTGTTACACATTGTATCATTGACTGATTTTTGTCAATTACATTTTGGGATGTGATAGTATAACATGCATAATTTGTTTCATTGCACAAAGATCCTTTTTCATTTCCAATCAACTCAATTAGATGCATGGTTAGTTTGTTCATCAATTACATTCAATCTTACATGTATGAATTTGTTGTTAAACTTTCTATCATTGTTTGATTTGTGTGAATTGTAAATTGGGATGTGATAGTATAACATGCATTCTTTGTTTCCTTGCACAAAGACCCTTGTTCATATGCAATCAACTCAAATAGATGCATGGTTAGTTTGTTCATCAATTACACTAGATCTTACATGTATGATTTTTTTGTTACATATTGTATCATTGATTGATTTATGTCAATTATATTTGGGGATGCGATAGTATAACATGCATACTTTGTTTCATTGCACAAAGACCCTTGTTCATTTCCAATCAGCTCAATTAGATGCATGGTTAGTTTGTTCATCAATTACAGTCAATCTTACATGTATGAATTTGTTGTTACACTTTCTATCATTGTTTGATTTGTGTGAATTGTAATTGGGGATGTGATAGTATAACATGCATTCTTTGTTTCCTTGCACAAAGACCCTTGTTCATATGCAATCAACTCAAATAGATGCATGGTTAGTTTGTTCATCAATTACACTAGATCTTACATGTATGATTTTTTTGTTACACATTGTATCATTAACTGATTTATGTCAATTACATTTGGGGATGTGATAGTATAACATGCATACTTTGTTTCATTGCACAAAGACCCTTGTTCATTTCCAATCAGCTCAATTAGATGCATGGTTAGTTTGTTTATCAATTACAGTCAATCTTACATGTATGAATTTGTTGTTACACTTTCTATCATTGTTTGATTTGTGTGAATTGTAATTGGGGATGTGATAGTATAACATGCATTCTTTGTTTCCTTGCACAAAGAACCTTGTTCATATGCAATCAAATCAAATAGATGCACGGTTAGTTTGTTCATCAATTACACTAGATCTTACTTGTCTGGATTTTTTGTTACAAATTGTATCATGTTGTTTGATTTTTGTCAATTCAAATTAGGGATGCGATAGTATAACATGCATAATTTGTTTCATTGCACAAAGACCCTTGTTCATTTCCAATCAGCTCAATTAGATGCATGGTTAGTTTGTTCATCAATTATAGTCAATCTTACATGTATGAATTTGTTGTTACACTTTCTATCATTGTTTGATTTGTGTGAATTGTAATTGGGGATGTGATAGTATAACATGCATTCTTTGTTTCCTTGCACAAAGACCCTTGTTCATATGCAATCAACTCAAATAGATGCATGGTTAGTTTGTTTATCAATTACACTAGATCTTACATGTCTGATTTTTTTGTTACACATTGTATCATTGACTAATTTCTGTCAATTACATTTGGGGATGTGATAGTATAACATGCATAATTTGTTTCATTGCACAAAGACCCTTGTTCATTTCCAATCAGCTCAATTAGATGCATGGTTAGTTTGTTCATCAATTACATTCAATCTTACATGTATGAATTTGTTGTTACACTTTCTATCATTGTTTGATTTGTGTAAATTGTAAATTGGGATGTGATAGTATAACATGCATTCTTTGTTTCCTTGCACAAAGACCCTTGTTCATATGAAATCAATTCAAATAGATGCATGGTTAGTTTGTTTATCAATTACACTAGATCTTACATGTCTAATTTTTTTGTTACACATTGTATCATTGATTGATTTCTGTCAATTACATTTGGGGATGCGATAGTATAACATGCATACTTTGTTTCATTGCACAAAGACCCTTGTTCATTTCCAATCAACTCAATTAGATGCATGGTTAGTTTGTTCATCAATTACACTCAATCTTACATGTATGAATTTGTTTTTTCACTTTCTATCATTGTTTCATATCTATATGTATATATGCATATACATATGCATATGCATATACATATGCATATGCATATACATATATGCATATGCATATGCATATGCATCTGCATATACATATATGAATATGCATATGCATATGCTGTATGAAGTTATATTTGAGTATGTTGTTTGAGAAATGGTATTAACATAAGTAAGAGTCAACATATACATATGCATATGCACATACATATATGCATATGTATATGAATATGATGCATATGTATATGAATATGATGCATATGTATCTGCATATGCATATATGTATGCGTATATGCATATGCATATGTATATGTATATGTTGAATCCTACTTATGTTAATACCATTTCTCAAACAACATACTCAAATATAACTTCATACAACATAACACTTTCTGATACAACATTATCAAATTTATATATAACTTCAAACATCACTATGGTATAAATATTTGCAACCCTTTATGATACAACATACTAAAATTTCTAAATAACTTCAAACAACAATATGATACATATATGTATAGATTAAGATAGATAGATACATATGTTTCCTATAGCCTTGTTCATTTTCATTGAACTTAATTAGATGGGTAAGTACACAAAGTTGAGTCCATGAAACGTGGAAGTTTTTGCCTTAGGCAAAAAAATGAATTCGGCTTGCAAAAAATAGAATCTCGCTTTTTAATAAACGGGATCCCGTTTTTAAAAAGCGGGATCCCGTTTTTAGAAAATGGGATCTCGTTTAGCTTCGGGATCCCGAGCCTAAGTTTAAAAAACGGGATCCCGTTTTCAAAAATTTCTATTTTTGGAATTTTTAAAAGCGGGATCCCGTTTGAAAATTTTCCCCAAAACAGAAATTTCCAAAATGAAAGTTTTAAAACGGGATCCGCTTTGAAAACTTTCCATTTTTGAAATTTCCATTTTTGAAGAATTTCAAACGGGATCCTGTTTATAAACCATAAAAATGGTTTTATAAACGGATGAAACGGGATCCCGTTTTAAAACGAGATCCCATTTTTTAAATTATGAATTTTTGAGTGGGTTTTTTGGCTTGTTTTTTGGTTCGGGAAATGGCTTGGGGACCGAACCTAAGCTTTGGACCTAGTTTGACCTGCAACTTGAAGGTCCTGTTAATGTCATAGGAAAATAATGACTTTGGACATATGTTTGAAGACCTATTTTACAGAATTTTTTTACAAAATTAAAACCCATTATAGATGAGACAGTGCAGATTCCAAATATGTAATTTTTTTAATAATTTGATTATTTTTTCTATTTTTCAATTAATTTCTAATGAAACTAGTCATAAACTTGAATTATCAAGTTTTTTAGTATTTTAATAACTTTTGATCAACATAACATTTTGATGAACGGATTACGAGAGCAAACTTCAGACAATTCTTTTGAGTTTAAAAAAAAAATAAAAAATGATAAGTTTAGGTCATCTTATGCGTGTAAGTACGACGATTTTTCAAAATGACAAATATGCCTAATAAATATTTAATAAAAAAATATTCAATAAAAATTACAAAATATTATTAAAAGCAAGCTTTAGTGAGTCACAAATCTTTTCCCAAAAGGATTTAGAAAAATATGATAATTTAGGTCAAAATATGGATGTCGTTCACGTGCATGGTATGGTATAAAAAAGTGACTTTTAAACAATGGTTTTTAGAAACACCTATTGAAACTCAATTTTTACAATCTGGGTATTGAAATAAATTACATATTTGGAAACTAGACTCCAAGTACTACATTTTATGATCAGTGACTTTTATGAAGATTCCATCTCTAAATGCTTCAAATTTTAAGGTCAAATGTGTTAAATTATGAAAATCAAGGAAAACACTTCCACTTTTTGGCCAAAAAGTGGACTCAACTTCTTGCACACACCCAGATGTATATATGTAAATGTATATATATATATATATATATACATATATATACAACTATCTATTGCAAAAATAGATAGATACATAAGTTTCCTGTCGCAGAGATAGATAGATGCATATGTTTCCTATTGTAGAGATAGATAGTAACATGATGGAATATGTTGTTTGTATTCAATCCATACTATTGTTTCAAGTTAAAAACATTCAAAACAAGAAAGTTCAAACATCGTTTCAAATCCATCAAAAACTTCATAATCAATCAAAAAATGTAGGAAAATTGAAATTTGATGCCAAGTTATCTTGTGAGTTGGATGCGGCCTATGATGGAGAAGGAATCCAAGATTGAGTTGGTTGGATTATGCTTGCGATGGGTGAGGGTTGATAGGACTATAAACGAGGACTCCAACTCTCAAATGGTTGGGTAGTTGCTGGGCTAGGTGAGAGTGTATAGGACTGTGAATGAGAAGGAATCCAACTCTGAAATGTTTGGCTAGTAGCTTGGGTAGGTGATGGACAATATCGGGGGCATTGAATAGACATGAAATTTGTGAAGATCCTATGGTGGTTAGGCAAGGGATTTAGAAGGCTGTTGAGTTGCCTATCCTTTGCAACATTTTCTTGTGCCTTCTCCAAATCTTTTTCCCTTTTTGCAACTTCCTTTTCTCTCCTTTGCTCCTCCCTTTTTTTGACCTTGTCTTTCTTTTACAACTTCTTTTCAGCCTCTGCTGCTATTCGTTGCTTTTCCTTTTCAATTCTCATAAGATATTTTGCCTCCAATTCTACAATCCTTTCTATCTTGTGCTCTACAATTTGTTGCTTCTTCCTCAACTTTAGTTCTTCTAGTTCCTTCTTCTTTTCCTCTTGTAGTCATCAGCAGTTAGGAGTTGGGATCCTCTTTGCAATTTGATCCCATGGTTAGCTACCTTATTAGTCTTGTCTTTCACTACGTGAACCGATAGCTTCAAGAATTATGAGATGTGTGAAGCTAGTTGACCTCCCAAAGGCTCAATCAAATCGGCATTATTTGTTTTTGGCATCTCACTATCTATAGCATCCAATTTTCCTCCTAACTACTCACCGTCATTGTCTCCACAATCAACATAGAAATGTTCTAACGTGTTCAAACTCATGTTGTGAGGTGGACATGGCATTATAAGACTTTTTTCTTCCTCCACATGCATATCCATAACAAGATTAGCAGCACCATCTAAGAGACAAGAAGGTTGCTCGGGTGGAGTTGGTAGGGAAAGAGATATGTCTCCAATAGTATTCTCCTCCCCCAATACTATTGCTTTAAGTGGTTCATTGGAATCTGAAACAAAAAATTCAAACATGTAAGTTTGAGAGTAATTAAAGAACAAATGAACCATGCATATAATTCAGTTGATTGGAAATGAAGATGGGTAATTGCAGAACATACTAACCATGCATCCCATTTTGTTGATCTCCAACTTCTGCAGTTCCATCATTACACTCACCCTCATTCACTTCCAAACCATTGTTGGATAGGCTTAGAATTTTTGCAGCAGTTGATGGTTCCTTGGGGGCAGCAAACTAGAAAGTATCGCTAACCCTCGCATCCTTCTCCAAAGCATTTCGACCAAAGGGCCAAATACCTATCCTCTTGAAGCTAGTTGTTTTGTTTGAAACAATCAATGACTTTTGAAAATCTAGGCTACCAAGTGTAGCCAATTCTACCCTTTTATCTCCAGATTTGGATGTCTAATACTCCAATATGTTCTTTCCTTTTTGAAGTTAGACTTGAAAGACAAGAAAACAATCACATCAAGAGGCTACAACTTGTGTGATGTGTGGGCTGGTAGGGTGAGCAAGTCAATACCAGCTCCCTTGCTTTGGTAATGGTAGAGAATGCTACATGGCTGCCATGGCCATCAAATATCAAGAGATGTCTATGGGTGGGTGAGCAACCCCCAAGCACTTGCATAGCAAAGAACATGAGCCATTTGATAAAAATCTCTTTGGTCATCCATGCGTGAGGTTGAAAAGCCATCAATCCTCTTGCCTCATAGTTGGCTATGTAGTTTTGCACATAGTTTTTGCTCTTGAACAAATAAAAACCTGGAATTTTTTTACCTGTAGCATTTACACATGCTAGAATTGTGATCCACTCCTGAATCTTTGGGATAATGTAAGCAACACTTCTGGTGCCTTTGTTGGCAAGCACCTTCATGCTACCGTTCTAGCCAATTTTCAACCCTATCTCGTCATAGTTCCAAATCCTTTGTGGTCCATAATTCACACCTACATATGACTTCTCCAAAGTGTCATAGAAAGCACTTACAACTATAGGCCTCATATTTATAGCACGGTCTCTATCTTGTCCTTGGGTTGTTCTCAAGCATAGATCGAGATGCCTTCTTTTGAATCTCGTCCACCAAGACTTGTTGGGAAGCCTATTATTAAAGGGATTATTCTTTGTTTCACATATTTGGGCCACTTCTATTTTGAGATTGACAATCTCCAAGCCTTGGCCAACAACAACCATCTCCTTGCACCAATTGACGATCAATGACTCTTCCTCCTCAGTTAGGACTATTGGGGAACCTTTCCTTCTACTAGTGGTCACACCACCCAACTAATTTGACAATGTTGAGGTAGGAATACCCCACTTTTTGGTTGCACCTCTAGTTGACCACCCATTGTCTTCAACATCTTCAAGGGCATTGTCCATGTCAGCCTGGGTCCATTCATGCCTCGGTGCAACCTTTTTGGTTGATAGAATTGGGTTAGCTTGGACTACAAATTCGGTTGGCTGCTCCACAACAATTTCTACGTCCTCCTCACTACTTGGTTCTTTAGTTGGCTAGTGAACAGGAATCACAACATCCTCCTCATCGCTATGTGGCAAATGCACACCTCTCTTGTGTGCAAGCATAGTTGTCTACCTCCGCTTTTGTATAGGTCTCCTTCTTAAAGGTCACCTAGTATTTGTTGTTGCTTTTTTCTTCCTCTGCATTGAACCAACATAGTGATTAGTATACATCATACACTTATAACTGGTACAATGAAAATAATGATACCAAGTAAAACAAAAAATTCATACATGTAATACTGAGTGTAATTGGAGAACAAACTAACCACATCAATGCATCTAATTGAGTTGATTTCAAATTATGAAGGGTATGTGTGAAATGAAACAAGCAATGCATGCTATAGTATCATATCTACAACTCTACCTCTTATAAACATTTTGGTGATCATGTTAAACCCTTCCTCATACAACATTATGATACCATTTGTGATCCTAAATGTTTATCCTCTCCTAAAGATGCAAAAAAACTATTATGCAATAAGGAAAAAAATAAAAGACACTTGAAAGATTAGCCTAAGAATTGTTAACACAAAAAAAATAGATGAAATAATGCAATTTCTTATACCTTCTCCATGATGATGAATCCCTTGGTTGGCCCTTGATGTTTAAGATCCTTGTGTGCACCTTGGATGGCTAGATGAAAGATTGACAATATGACTAGATGCAAATGCAAAATGGCTAAAATGGCTTGGCTAAATGAGTGAAAATGCTTGTGAATTGAGTGCTCAAAATGACAGCATAAGGATACTACAATGACTAAGTTTCCAAATGCATTAGAAGAGGGGGTATTTATAGACAAATTTGAATTCTCTAGAGAATTCAATGGTTGAGATTGAGCCAGCAAGGTCAAGATGTAGGGCTATGGTGAGTTGAGGACTCACAAGCCCTCACATCTTGACATGTAGAATGTGAGATGGATTAGAAATGGTGATGTGTAAATGAGGTGGAAGGAGGGTACATGATGTGGAAGAAGGACAAGTACTTTGCAAGTACCTTGGAGAATGAGAAGATTCCTTGGAGGAATAAAAAGTGAATTTAAAATTCACATGATTGGGGAATCTTGTGGATAAGACAAGGTTGCAAAGGGAGAGGTAGAAAGTACCTTAGATAAGACAAGGTGCCTAAAAGGTAAGCACTTGTCACATGTGACTTGATGTGACAAGTCAAAGATCACATGGGGAAGAGAAAAATGAATTTAATATTCTTTGTAAGGATAAAAGGAATTAAAAATTCCTTGGGAGGTTGATTAGACTAGTTAATGAAGGATTAGAAGAAGGTTAGGTGGCTAAGAGAGATTAGAGACCAACTTGCAAAAGTTGGAGGATGTGACACATCCTAATCAAGGATTAGGCATGTGCACATATCTAATGATGAGATTAGAAGATGGATTAGCATTAGCTAAAAATGATGGAGGATGTGACATATGAGGAATTAAATAAATGTCATTGTTACCTATTTTTCACTACGAGCTCAAACAAGTAGAGCTGAATCAAATTCATCATTGATAGGTACAAAATTTTTCATGTTTTTCTTTTAAAGTATTCATTGATCATCATAGAGATCAATTTACATCTGAATTACAATTTTATTGTGCAAGTATTTGAAACAGAAAATTGAAAATTTGCATAGTAATGCCTTTTATTCATTTTTGTAAAAAACACTGAATCTCACACAAGCCGCGAGAGTAACTAAATTTGATTATGACAATCAAATGATGAATACACAATTCAAGGAAAAAATACACTACTGAAAACAACATAAGCGCAAAGAAGAGGAGCAATTCATCATTTCCTGTAATGATGAATCACTTTTGTTGGTGTCTTTAGTCGTCGCGTCTCCAAGCTGCTGCAGCCTCGTTTCCTCGCTCCATGAACCTGCAAAATTATAAAGGAATGGCGTTAGAGATGTACTCTAAGCAATGATGAGTTACATTCTACCTTATGCCTATGCTACCAACAGGAATGTAATTTGCATTAAATCAAGCATTCACCAGATTGTTGAGCTGACAATCAAGAAAAACATAACTCAATGGAAGCTTTCAGCTTCTTTTATTTTGCTAACATGTTTGTTTCAATGTGTAGGAATAGGTTCATCATGTTTGAGATCATTTTATCAGATATGTGGAACAAAACGGGCTCCCACAAGGGTTGAGCTCAACATATCAAAAGGACGCTCTCTAAATTACACATGAGAGTCATTGATAGCATTTACATTCATAGATAAAAGAAAAGTTGCTGTAACCAAGAAGAGATTCATAAAACAACCATATTTCATTTGTTATCTTTGTTTCAGCTCTACCTTGCACTCACTTTTGCATCTCAGTAAGGTATTGAGTCCCTTTATACTGAAGGGAGAATAGAGTATCAATCATTTAAAACTATTTCTAGCAACTCAAGATTTATACATAGTCTGAAAGAGACTTTGAGAAACAAAGTACTATCATAAAGGAGCATTGTTACATAGAAGCCGTAAGGCATAAAGAATGATAGTACCATGAAGGCTCCACAAAACAGAGCATCAAGTTTCATGAAGTTTTGAGACTAGTTACATAATTGACAAAAATGACAAAGATAAGATATGACAATCTAAAGACCACAAGAGGCAGCCATGCAGGTGCATATGAGTTTTTCAAGGGTTATATATGAAAATTGAATCAAATGATTACTTACAGATTATTATCCAAGCATAGGGAACTAGTTCTTTTACATGAGAATACATCGTACTTTCCAAATAATAATGAATGAAAGGAGACAGTGAAGCTGATTCAGATATGGAACTGGACAAATGCAAGCATTTCCATTCATAGATAAAAGAAATGCTATCTCAGAAAATGCATGACATGTGATACTTTGAAATTCTTGTTTGAAATAAGAATAAGCAACAACAGAAAAGTATAATGCTTATTAAATTGCTGAGTGTAATGGTGAACATGCATACAATGGAACAACAGTAAAGAGCAAAGCCATTTCTGTCATAGCAAAAGATAAAGAACAAATCCTTCACTAAGATTGGAACCAGATAATCCGAGAATAATTTCATTTTAGAAACAGATTTTCCAAATGTTACAGGTATTTCCAGGTAACAAAAGCAATGAAGAAAATTGGAGATACAAGACATCAATGCAAATACAATGCAATAGGTGTACATTAAGCAGAAAACACATGCTACAGGACTGTCATGTTGACAATAGCAATGCATACTATTTTAAAACCTCATTCCATTTTCAGTAATGCAAAATGGGCATAAAATCATGTGGAGCAGTCCTTTTTGAGTCATCAATTTGGCGAAGGTTTGGTGGCAGCCCAGGGTCATTGTAATGTACACTAGAAGCAATATGACAGTGCTTTAGAGCATAATGGAATACATTTAGTGGAGTAACATTAATAATGCAAAGGTGCTTCAACATTCACTAAGCTGTCAGGTAACATGATTGTTGAAGTATCAAACAAGTACTTCATAGCGAATGAAGTACATGATGCAAGGAACTATGGTTTTGAGGGCATACTTGTCATGGCAGTGATGAAGAGTAATTTTAGAATGTCAAGGACTTCAATATTATAGCCATTATAAAATCCATTACAAGGAAACATGAAGCAATAAAGCTTTACCAGGTTGAGATATTTGATTCTAAGCACAGTCAAACTATCATCTTTCATGATGAAATATTTCATAAATTGAATTCAAGAAGATTTACTCAAGAGAATTGTGATGCCATTCATCGAGCTATGATAGTCACAAATGGACTGTCAATATAATCAGACAAGGAGGGTAGCTATGGCTAAATAAAGAAGCTCCAATTGTTTAAAAATAAAACAAATTTTAGTGGTTGTCACCTTTATAATCACAATAAGTTTTGTTCACTATGTGAATACAGAATAAATGAGTTTTTGTTTTGAGCTTATACAAGTTTTCAAAAATACCCAGAGCTTAAATCTAAAGTTTCATCATTAGAAAAAGAGATAGCCGCAGCCAAAGGTTGGCAAAGAGTTCCCAAAATGATAAGCTCACGACTTGTTATAGAACAAAGGAAAACCCTCATGGCGGCCATTAAGATCACATAACACCCACATGAAATTGTTATATTTTAATGCAAAGTGTTACATTTTATGAAGGAAATAATGCATCAGATTTGCACAAGGAGATACAAGGAAGAATACCCAAAATGCAAACATACAGCTGCGACTTTAAATCAAGAGTATAAGTTATTTGAAGGTGAGATATATACAAATTGTAGCCAGGTTTCTTGTTTTTCTGTAAAGCATGGCGATATTTTCTAAGAATACAAAATGAAGGGAGGTTTCTTTTTATTCAAAATGAAGGAAACAAGAACAAAAAGAGAAACTGACCATTATGCTCTCCTTGAGTTTTAAAGTTCATAGTCGAGTTTGTACAGCAAAAGAGAAGACACAGAAGGTTTGAGCTTTTCAATGGCGGCCAAAATCAGCAAATGTGGAGATCAACATGGACAAAGAAATGACAAAGAATATATCAGATAATATGCATGGCCACGGCTGTATAAGCCAAGAGATGATTCAAAATGGTAAGAAATTATCATTTTTGTGGAAGGATCAAAGTTACCACGCATTTTTGTTGTTGAGATTCTTCATAAAACATCCAAAAGGTGTAGATTCGAGCCATTTCATGGTGGAATTTTAGGTTGAAACCCTACTCAGCAGTGGCGGCCAGCTTCTTCATAAAGCTTCTATTGAAAAATGAGGTGTTTTCTTAGCTTAATACTCTATAAAACTTTAATATTTTTGATTTAAGTAAGCCTCTTCTTTGTTACATATATTCTTTGTGGGTGATTATCTTGATTAATTCATTTTACTGTTGTAGAATAAAGAGAGAAGTTGATAGAAGAACTAGACAGGATATTAGAAAGATTACACAAGATGTACCATGGAGAAACCCTTTTGGGAAAAAACTCCACCAAGAATTATTCTATTGTTCAATCTTTGAATTACAATAACTCCAATTCTTGCTTGAGAATGCTTTTTCTGTCTTTACCAATCTTCTTCACACCTGCAATAACAATTATGAAAACTCTATTCAACTTGAATGAGATATAGAGACAATATGCAACCTTGTAATCTCCAAATGGTGATAATTACAATGCACAAGCTCAAGCCCTTGAAAAGGTACCATATTCCTTCAAGTTGAGTTATTCAGTGAAGACTAAAGCTTACAACATGTGCTTCATGCATTTGGGTGTCCTAAACAAGCTACAACTTCTCCTTCACTTTGGTGATAATTCCAAAGCTCTTCCTCAAAGTTGGTGCCCTTAAGTAATCCTACTTAACTGAGCCTTTAGAAATATCTTATCATGCATGAGAGGTAAATCCAATAAAGCATCTTGGGCACCCAAGTTGGCTCCAAGTGCTTTATAGTTAACTGAAACATTTACTCAACACCATTCATGCAAGAATGGTCATCCCCTATTAACTGGAGGTAGTCCCTATTATCTATCATACAACTCAAGTTATTAGCCATGCATTCCAAGTTAACTAAAGCTAACTACATGCAACTCAAAATAACCAACATGCATACAACATGCACTTGCATGCAACTAAAGATAACTGGACCATAACTGAAATGAATTGATTCGAACTTCTGATCCAACTAAACTAAATCAATCAACTTCAACATGCAAACATCAAATCCTAACTCCTAGGATCTTTACATGCATTCATAAGTGTTAACTTACTCAGATAGTTAATAAACACAAGGTGAGTTTCACCTTACCATGTGTGCACCCACATGCTCCTATTATTTAGGAATAACTACAAATGTCAATTTCATGATTTATTTCATCCAAATAATTAATCTCATCCTAATCTTAGTGTTGTTGAACACATTCCAAGAATCTAGGAGATACATGAAATAATTAGTGTTTAGGATTTGCAATTAAATGACATCCTATTTCCAACATTCTCCCACTTGACATTATACATTGGAATTATTCTAAACAAGGAATAATAAAACAAGTACAAGACTTAAGGCCAATGGCCTTCTTGCACCAACTAATCAAACCATGCTAACTTCAAATGCAACCTGCATAATCATGAAGCTTCCAAGCAAATGATTAAAACCAAGAGAACTTATCTGTATAGTTTCATAAGATAATATGTAACATTAATTAAAGAGTTAACTTTCTCAATTAACACCTTCCCAATATGAACCAAACCAATACCTTTTGCAAGTCTTTGTATCCAAACCACCTCTTTAGAGGTATGCTAAACCACAAAGTGTATTGAATTCACATTCAACCAAGGTGTAGGCTCCTCGGTCTTTTCTTGTTGAATTTTTTTTCTTAAAAGTAACCATTCCAACAAAAGTCTCTTACCATAAGAGAATTCCAACCTCACCTATTTATCCAAGTATCCATGAGGACCTGTAACCAACCAATCCATTCCAAACTCCAAATACAACACAACACTTTCATGAAGTAATCAAACAAATGATTAATGTACCCAAAACTTAAAAGAACTACACAAGATCAATTTCAAAGCTCCAACCTTGAACATCAACATGACATCCATGATCTAACCATCTCCTCTTAGGAGATCACATGCATCATAACATACTTATACATCCTAGTCTCAAGAGAACCATGTAATATGCCAAAATCTAAATGCATATCAAGAGTAAACCATGACATCAATAACAAATATACTCTAAACCAAGAAACCATATCTCTAATCACATGGAGATAACCTTACCAATGATGCATCCAAGTCACTGCCAACAACTCCCACTGAACCGTGATACCGAGTCACACATGGCATCGTGAATTCCATCCTCTCTACGAAGATTACTCTAAAACACGAAGCAAAGAGTTATCACAAACAATTTTAGCTGAAATAACCAATGCATCACTACTAACATCCGAGGAATCCTCTGTAGAAGAATTAGAACTCTCTTTCTTGTTCTTACAATCCTTCTTCACATGTCCTGGTTTCCCACGGCTCCAACACTTTACCTTACTTCCTCCTTCTGACTTATCTTTCCCTTCCTTGTTTCCCTTAGGCTCCTTTTTCTTAGGCCTACCTTTTACAAACAAGGCATCTTGGATTTCTTCTTTATACTTCCTCCTCATGTCCTCTGATAGGAGAGTAGGAATAATGTTGTCCATCTTTGGATCTGCACCATTACCACTAATTGCAACAATTATATTTTCCCAAGAATCTGGTAAAGAACAAAGTAATAAAATGCACTTATCCTCATCCTCTAGCTTTACATCTACAAATGCTAACTGACTGAGAATTAAATTGAAAGCATTTAAATGTTGTGCAATAGATTCACCATCTTTCATTTTCAATGAATACAACTCCTTTTCAGATACAACTTATTGGTGAGACTTTTAGTTTGATAAATATCCCCTATTCTTTTCCATAATTTATATGCACTAGTTTCCACTGAAACATTTAAAAGAACATCATCAACAAGACATAAACTTATTGTTCCTCTTGCCTTCTTATCTAACTTAGCCCAATCTTCATCTGAAATAGTTGTAGGTGTCTTTGTCTCATTATTAACCGCTAACCACTGATCTCTTTCTTCAAGAAGATCTTCCATTTTTAATTTCCATTTCATAGTTAGAACCATTGAACCTTTCAATATCTAACTCCTTGAATTCATTGTAACAAAACTTAATTCCAAAATCAACAAATAACAAAATAATAAAGTCTCACTCAAGCCAAAAACCTCCAATCTTTTAAGAGAAAGGCCCCAATATCACCTAACCCTCAACTCATACCAAATGTTAGAAAAATGAGGTGCTTTCACCTTTTAATACTCAGAAACTTTAATATTAATAGTTGATCTAAGTAAGTCTTTTCTTTGTTACATATATTCTTTGTAAGGATTATCTTATCATTTCATCTATTTTATCACAGTAGAATGAAGAGATAAGCTGATATAGAAGAACTAGACAGATATTAGAAAGATTATACAAGATGTACTATGGAGAAACCCTTTCGAGAAAAAAACTCCACCAAGAATTATTCTATTATTCAATTATGAATTACAATAGCTCCAATTCTTGCTTGAGAATGATTCTTCTGTCTTCACCAATCTTCTTCTTACACCTGCAATAAATATTATGAAAAATCTATTCAATTTGAATGAGATATAGAGACAATATGCAACCTTGTAATTCCAAATGGTGATAATTAAATGGCAATGCTCAAGCCCTTTCCAAAAGGTACACACCATATTCTTCGGGTTGAGTTATTCAGTGAAGACTAAAGCTTACAACATGCTTCATGCATTTGGGTGTCCCAAACTGAAGCTACAACTTCTCCTTCACTTCAATGATAATTCCAAAGCTCTTCCTCAAAGTTGGCACCCTTAAGTAATCCTACTTAACTAAGCCTTCAGAAATATCTTATCATGCATGAGAGGTAAATCCAATAAAGCATCTTGGGCACCCAAGTTGGCTCCAAGTGCTTTATAGTTAACTGAAACATTTACTCAACACCATTCCCAAAGAATGGTCATCCCTTGTTAACTGGAGGTAGTCCTTGTTATCTGTCATACAACTCAATGTTATTAGCTATGCATTACAAGTTAACTGAAGCTAACTACATGCAACTCAAAATAACCAACATGCATGCAACTAAAGATAATTGAACCATAATCAATCAAGTAAACTCAAGAACCGAATCAATCGAATCAACTGGATTAATCAACTGAATCAGATCTAAACTGAATCAATCCAACTTCATACATGCAAACATCAAATCCTAACTCCTAGGATCTTTACATGCATTCAAAAGTGTTAACTGTTACTCCGTATAGTTAATTGAACACAAGGTGAGTTTCACCTTACCATGTGTGCACCCACATGCTCCTATTATTTAGGAATAACTACAAATGTCAATTTCATGATTTATTTCATCCAAATAATTAATCTCATCCTAATCTTAGTGTTGTTGAACACATTCCAAGAATCTAGGAGATACATGAAATAATTAATGTTTAGCATTTGCAATTAAATGGCATCCTATTTCCAACATTCTCCCACTTGACATTATACATTGCAATTATTCTAAAGAAGGAATAGTAAAACAAGTACAAGACTCAAGGACAATGGCCTTCTTGCACCAATTAATCAAACCATGCTAACTTCAAATGCAACCTGCATAATCATGAAGCTTCCAAGTAAATGATTAAAACCAAGAGAATTTATCTGTATGGTTTCAGAAGATAATCTGTAACATTAATTAAAGAGTTAACTTTCTCAATTAACACCTTCCCAATATGAACCAAACCAATACCTTTCACAAATCTCTGTATCCAAACTACCTTTTAGAGGTATGCTAAACCATAGTGTATTGAATTCACATTCAACCAAGGTGTAGGCTCCTCGGTCTTTTCTTGTTGAAAAACTTTTCTTAAAAGTAACCATTCCAAAAAAAGTCTCTTACCATAAGAGAATTCCAACCTCACCTATTTCTCAAAGTATCCACGAGGACCTGTAACCAACCAATCCATTCCAAACTCCAAATACAACACAACACTTTCATGAAGTAATCAAGCAAATGATTAATATACCCAAAACTTAAAAGAACTACACAAGATCAATGTCAAAGCTCCAACCTTGAAAATAAACATGACATCCATGATCTAACCATCTCCTCTTAGGAGATCAAATGCATCATAACATACTTATACATCCTAGTCTCAAGAGAACCATGTAATATGCCAAACTCTAAATGCATATCAAGAGTAAACCATGACATCAATAACAAATATACTCTAAACCAAGAAACCATATCTCTAATCACATGGAGATAACCTTACCAATGATGCATCCAAGTCACTGCCAACAACTCCCACTGAACCATGATACCGAGGCACACATGGCATCGTGACTTCCATCCTCTCTCCAAAGTTTACTCTAAAACACGAAGCAAACCGTTATCACAAACAATATTAGCTGAAATAACCAATGCATCATTACTAACATTCGATGACTCCTCTGTAGAAGAATTAGAACTCTCTTTCTTGTTCTTACAATCCTTCTTCACATGTCCTGGTTTCCCACAGTTCCAACACTTTACCTTACTTCGTCCTTCTAACTTACCCTTCCCTTCCTTGTTTCCCTTAGGCTCCTTTTTCTTAGGCCTACCTTTTACAAACAAGGCATCTTGGATTTCTTCTTTATACTTCCTCCTCATCTCTTCTGATAGGAGAGTAGGAATAATGTTGTCCATCTTTGGATCTGCACCATTACCACTAATTGCAACAATTATATTTTCCCAAGAATCTGGTAAAGAACAAAGTAATAAGATGCACTTATCCTCATCCTCTAGCTTTACATCTACAGATGCTAATTGACTGAGAATTAAATTGAAAGCATTTAAATGTTGTGCAACATATTCACCATCTTTCATTTTCAATGAATACAACTCCCTTTTCAGATACAACGTATTGGTGAGACTCTTAGTTTGATAAATATCCCATATTATTTTCCATAATTTATATGCACTGGTTTCCACTGAAACATTTAAAAGAACAACATCAACAAGACATAACCTTATTGTTCCTCTCACCTTCTTATCTAACTTAGCCCAACCTTCATCTGAAATAGTTGTAGGTGTCTTTGTCTCATTATTAACTGCTAACCACTGATCTCTTTCTTCAAGAAGATCTTCCATTTTTAATTTCCACATTTCATAGTTAGAACCATTGAACCTTTCAATATCTAACCTTGAATTCATTGTAACAAAACTTAATTCCAAAATCAGCAAATAACAAAAATAATAAAAAGCTCCCATAATCCAAAAACCTCCAATCTTTGGAGAAAGGCATCCCAATATTCTACCCAACCCTCAACTCTAATACCAAATGTTCAAAATGAGGTGTTTCTTAGCTTTAATACTCAGAAAACTCCTTAATATTGGTCGATCTAAGTAATTCATTTCTTGTTACATATAATATTTGTGGGTGATTATTTTGATTAATCTTATCTTTTATCATTGTAGAATGAAGAGAGAAGTTGATAGAAGAACTAGATAGGATATTAAAAATATTACACAAGATGTACCGTGGAGAAACCCTTTCAAGAAAAACTCCACCAAGAATTATTCTATTATTCAACATTTGAAATTCCAATATCTCAATTCTGCTTGAGAATGCTTCTTCTATCTTTACCTAATCTTCACACCTGCACAATAATTATGAAAACTCTATTCAACTTGAATGAGATATATAGAGATACATAACCTTTGCAATCTCCAAATGGTATACTGCTAAATGCCCTTTGAAAATATATTCCTTCAGTTGAGTTATTCAAAGGAAGACTAAAGCTTACAACATGTGCTTCCATGCATTTGGGGTGTCCCAAATTGAAGCTACAATCTATCCTTCACTTTGGTGATAATTCCAAAAGCTCTTCCTCAAAGTTGGTGCCCTTAAGTAATCCTACTTAATTGAGCCTTTAGAAATATCTTATCATGCATGAGAGGTAAATCTAAGAAAGTATCTTAAAAGCCTAAGTTGGTCCAAGTGATTTCTAGTTAACTTAAACATTTACTCAACACCATTCCCAAAGAATGGTCATCCCCTGTTAACTGGAGGTAGTCCCTGTTATCTGTCATACAACTCAATGTTATTAGCCATGCATTCCAAGTTAACTAAAGTTAACTATATGTAACTCAATAACTAACATGCATGCAACATGCACTTGCATGCAATCAAGATAACTAAACCATAACCGAATCAACTGAATCTCTAATCAATTCGAATTGAACTCGAATCAACCGGATCGATCAACTAAACAAACTAATTTCAACTAACCGAATCCAACCGGAACCGAATCAACTAATCTAAATCCAACTCTAATCAACTTCAACATTCAAACATCAAATCCTAACTCCTAGGATCTTTACATGCATTCAAGTGTTAACTAGTAACTGTGATAGCTAACTCCAACACAAGG
Source organism: Sequoia sempervirens (assembly GCA_007258455.2). Classification (NCBI taxonomy): domain Eukaryota; kingdom Viridiplantae; phylum Streptophyta; class Pinopsida; order Cupressales; family Cupressaceae; genus Sequoia; species Sequoia sempervirens. The sequence goes on from VDFB02281748.1 coordinate 91,312, forward strand.
TGAGTTTCACCTTACCATGTGTGCAACCCACATGCTCCTATTATTTAAGAATAACTACAAATGTCAATTCCCCATGATTTATTCTTATCCAAATAATTAATCTCATCCTAATCTTAGTGTTGTTGAACACATTCCAAGAATCTAGGAGATACATGAAATAATTAATGTTTAGGATTGGCAATTAAATGGCATCCTATTTCCAACAGCTTCATCAAAGTCAAAAGAATGATAACAATTTTTAGGGTTCAATGATTGCTTTTGTCCATTCGCCCTAAGCCATTTTTGGTATTTTTATTAATGATATTTAATAATCATTATGTTTTATTCATCCTTCATGGCCTTGAATTTAAGTCATGATGCCTTAAATGAATTAATTAAATGATGCATTATAAATCATTTAATTAATTTATCATCTTAGAATGCAAATAGAGAACATTATGTGAGTCTCAAGTTCAACTATAGACACAACTGAAGATTTGTCATGCAAGAATGGACTTTGAGTTATCTTGGGCAAAGTTGATTAAAGCAAGGAGGATTCTGCATGTTTTGGCCCACATTCATAGATTTCCAGTTTAGTTTGAGTTATGGATTAGTTGCATGCTTTATGACTGTGAGTTTGAGACTAAGTTCACTCATTTTTGCATGAGTTTGAACCTTATTTTCAAGGATTTTTTCTTCTGCTCGGATTTCATCTTGGAATTGTCATTTTCTCACTGAAATTGACTTTTAGTTACATTTTCATGCACTTTGAAGTGCATTCTCATTGTATATATTGAAATTTTTTATCTTTTTCCTTCTAGTTCTTTTTTCTTGCTTACACATACAATAGTGAGGCATTGTAACTCAACTTTTTATTCAAGCATTGTAATAGAGTTTATATTCAGTATAGTGTTTCCTTCTCAATACTTTCTTGAGTTTTATTATCATATGAATGATTTGATTTAAACACTGTGATTTTATCTTGAATCCTTTGTTTTGTCTCATTGATGCTTTAAAAAACAAGAAGATTTGATGTTATAATTCAGGTTGCATGCTGTGTTTAACAAAGACTTCAATCATTTGTATCTATGAAAATCTAGTTTTCCTCTTACAAACATTGAAACTTCAAACCTACATGTGAAATATTGGTGAATTTCATGATCTTAATTGAATTGTGAAATAAATTTAGGACTTTATTGCAACTGATTATAGGTTTAGGATAGTGAATAAAATCACATAATTTTGGTGCAATCACCTTCATGTAGCTTTAGGATTTCAATTCAAGCAAGCTTTCTATCTCTTTTCCAGCCAAGTTAGTTAGTTTTAGGAGGTTGTCATCAGGGAACCAACCCTCTTTGGAGATTGATCCTTAAGATTAGGCAACCCACAGGCCTGAGGATCATTCCATGTTTCAACATATTGCTAAATTTAACTATTCAAGCGTTCGAGTGCAATCTATTTGACAACAGCGATATTTATTTAATTTAATTATTTAACTAGATACCTTAGGGATTAGAAGAACTATAGAGGTATTAATTAAATAATAGTGATATTACTTAATTAATGCAGATAAAGCGATGTTTAGATGAAAATGGGTAAATTTGGATAAATGAAGTGTCCAAATTTAGGTGTCTACACCATTATATATAAACTTCAAACAACATTATGATACAAATGACACAACATTGTGATATAAATATATATGAACTTGAAACAACAGTACGATAAAAATATATATGAACTTGAAACAACAGTATGATACAAATATGTATATCTTCAAACAACATTACGATACAGGAAAGGGTTTCAAATATTTTTATCATACTGTTGTTTCAAGTTGTGTAAATATTTCATAATGTTGTTTGAGAAATTGTTAGCATAGTCTCACTTTAATTGAAGAACAAACAAAGCATACATCTAATTAAGTTGAATCTAAATGAAGAAGGGTAGGGTAACTTTGAGCAAGGGGTCCACGTCATCAGCGTCCCAGTCGGCTTATTTTTTTATGCCACGTCCCTTGATCGTCGAGCTGGTAGTAAGTAACTTTTATTTTATCTATAGGAAACTTATGTATTTATCTATCTCTGCAATATATATATGTGTGTGTGTGTGTGTGTGTGTATCTATCTATCTTACTATTGTTTCAAGTTATTTTTGCTCTTTCATAAATGGTTATAACATAAGTAGGAGTCATATGCTATCACAGTTGGCTGTAAGGGAGAGGGGTCGTCATTTGCAGTCAATTAAATTGAAGAACAAACAAAACATACACATAAGGGAGAGGAGCTATGTGGGCATAGGAGCCGATCGTGGGTATAGATTTGGACATATGACATATGGTGGGTATGGTATGTGATAACCTGCTATAGGAAACATGTATACATAGTCAATTTAATTAAAGAACAAACAAAGAAATGGAGGAGCTTTTTTTCCCTATGGAGAATGCAATGAAGTGGTATAAAGTTCATGGCATTTGCCATGAAATTAAAATTCATGGCATTTTCCAAGAATTTATAAGTCATGGTATTTGCCATGGATTTTATACCAGTTCAGATTGCATGCACTGAAGGGCAAGAGTGTTTTGATGCGATGTATATGTCGACGCGTATGCATATGTACATTGAACCTAATTAGATGTATGCTTTGTTTGTTGTTCAATTAAAGTGACTGTAAATATCAACCCCTCTCCCTTACAACTAATTGTGATGATGGCTAACTCCTACTTATATTCTAACCATTTCTCAAACAACATACTGAAATATAACTTCATACAACATATAAATGTGTGTGTGTGTGTCATGCCTTTTAATTTTTTTTTGTAACATAAGTAGGAGTTAGTCATTATCACAATTGGTTGTAAGGCATAGGGGTCAATATTTACAATCACTTTAATTGAAGAAGGTTGAATGTAAACGAACAAGGCTATAAGTAATTTGCGTATCTTTGTATATCTGTATATATATATGTATCACAATGTTGTATCAAAAAGGGTTGGATAAATTTGAACCATATTGTTGATGAACTATATAAATATATATTTGATTTCAGTATGTAGTATATATATATTGCATTGATAGATAAATGTGTAAGTTTCATGAAAATGAATAGGGCTATATATATATATTTGTTTGTTGAACGTAGTGCAATGAAGAACCCAGTTCAAATGGAGAACCCAGTTCAAGTGAAATGCATGTATAGATTCGAGCAACATTGAAAGTGAAGAACCCAGTTCAAGTGAAATGCACTTGGTTCTTCACTTGAACTGGGTTCTTCACTTGCATTGTGTTCAACAAAATAAATGTGAGCAACAATAGAGGCTATATATATATAAACCTATATATATTGCATATATAGATAAATGTGTAAGTTTCTTCATTTTATATATAAACCTATATATATTGCAGATATATATAAATGTGTAAGTTTCATGAAAATGGGAAGGGCTATAGGAAATATACGTAGATATGTATCTGTGCAATATATATATGTATTGTAATGCTTTATTTGAAATGGTTGCAAATATTTAAACCATAACAGAGCACTTAAAGGGAGATTGGCCGATGACAGCATAAAGGATGGCTATGAAAATTAACAAGGTGTTGATTCATTTAAATGTAAATGGAGAAGGCAATTTTAGATAGTAGAAAATGGAATGCAGTTTGTATTATTGTGAAGGTAGGTATTGAGACTTATTGTAGATGAAGGAGGAGAGTGCATCGATTTGGAGGAGGACATCATTGCTCAGGAGTATGCAGCAGAAAGGGAGAAATATGAATTAATTCAGTTGTAACTTGCATCACACAGCTGAGGATTGGTTGCATAAATAGGTTTGTATAATTTGAATTGGTAGCAAGTGGATTAATTTTAATTATGGGAGAGAATTTGATCCACATTCAATGGATTAATGGTAGAAGTGATAGCTTCATGCGTACGTAGGATTTTTGGTTGGTGATTTGAAGTGATATTAATTTTTTTTTTGAATTCTAACCAGTTTTAATTTTTTTTAATGATTATTGTTTTTTATGTGGATTTGTAAATAATAGTCTAATAATTAAGTGTTTTAATGAAAAATTGCAATGCATAGTGAGCCTGAGAGTTCATTTTTTTCAATTTTGCAAGCAAATTCAAAAAAAGATTGGTTATTATGGACACCTAGGAACTAGTAGTTTGTAAAAAGAAGATGAGAAATGGAACATGTTGAAATGTATTTTGTTCTTGAATATATTTAGAATTAAAACACTTGGAAATGTATTTTGTACATGTCAACTCACTTTGAGTGCATGCCAACTCACTTTTAATGAAATAAGACTTATATTTTGGATAATAGAATATCCCTTTACACCAACCTTTTATTGGGAAGGTGAAAAATATTATTTATATTGTGGAAATAAGATTATGATGATGCATTCACTTGATATTGTGAAGGTGGAAAATAAATGTCAACTTGCATTCACTTACTATTGAGAAGGTGGCAATAAAAAAGTCTACCTAGATGATAGGACATATTTTGAATTTAATATGAATATGTCATATCATATTTAAAAGCACATTTGAAATTTTTATTGGCATAAAAATTTCCCAACGGTGGGCCCCAGGCTATCCAAATCTATACCCACAATCGGTGCCTATCCCACGATCGACTCCTCTCCCTTACACCACTTTTATCATAGCAATTTTGACCCCTTTCACTCTAGAATTTGCAATGTTTTAATTTTTGAAGCTGTGGGACCTCCCCCTCTTTCTTAGTTTCATAAAACCAACAACGTTAATTATGTTATGTGTATTTTAAGAACATTGTCAGGAAGTCGATTATGTGGTGAAAACTAAATTCCTAAAAAATTGATTATGCAAAATTTTCCAAATAAAGGGATACCAAAACAAAACAAACCAAAATTGGAAGAAAAGCAAATGAACAATATTTTTGGTTGGTGTTGATCGTCTGTCTACCCGTGTGCTCCTGCACCAATACCCAAATGATATAGAGAATCTATTAATGATATATTCGTTGAATATGCTCAAATTTATCTACATATAGGACTATTGATGCCTATAGCAATACAATCACATATGAAACCATACAATTGTATGACCAGATTCCTTGTAGATTCTACTAAACCCTACCAAAAATGGTTACAAAATTTTTATTGCCAAAATATCAAGTATATTTATATGAAAATAGGGGTTTTGGGACCTTTTGGATTCAATGGTGAGGTCCATTTTACCCTAAAGTACACCTACCAAAATCTCATACCTAATTATCTTCTAGATTTGAGAAGGGGCTTCTAAATCTGAAGCTCTAATACCATGTTAGAGTCACTCAAGGACTAAAGTTCCCAAGATCATGTGCAAAACCAAAATATCCTTCTATAAGAGAGAAAAGAAATAGCATAGATTTATAATGATGAATACAAAATAGATTAGATCAAATGTGATCCTATGCAATGTTATACAAAATGTACACATGAAACCTTGCTTATATAGGCAAGGTTGAGAGATGGGACTAACTAGGATGATGACAAGTGGCTTAATCCTATGTCATGTGACAACTATTGGATAAGATAACATGATAACAAAGATTTCTATAAAGATTCCTAAACCATTAAGTAAACTTAACATATGAACATATGTGAATACGACCTAACTAGAAACAGTTAGATAATGTTTCGTGTTCATACTATAAAGGGTAAACAAGATAGGAAATAACCTTATTCACACCAACAATTGTTAATAACTCACAGTAATCTCAACACAATATTCTTTCACTCCAAGACACAAAGGCATGAAATGCCAATAATGGCCAAGATGAAAAAATATGGCTTAAAGTCACTTATATGCCTTGTTTGAGTTTTTTTGTTTTTTCAATTGTTGGAAGTTATGAGGTGGGTGTTTAAAGGTTTAGGTATTTGGATATTTACAAGTTTAATGTTTAAAAGTAATTTGAATAATTTTAGCTCAAATGAAAAAAGGACCTACTGTGTGTTTTTGTTATTTTGTTTTGAATTTTCTTTTATTTTTGTATTTTTGAATTTTCCTGTGTTTCTTATATTTTTGAATACATTTTAATGTTAAAATAAAATACTTTTAAATTTGCTAACCAGTTAAAATGATGCTAAAAGAAACTATTTTTTTTGTATTTGTTAATGTTTAAATTATTGTCTAAAAGAAACTATTATATTATTGAAAGATGAAAGTTAACTTATAAACCAACAAAATTAAAGAGTTTTCCCATTTTTGCAAACTAAATCCAAGTGAATGAAAGCTAGAAAAATGGGTGTATTAAAATAATACTCAAACAAATAATTTTTTGGAATGAGTTTTCCACAGTCCATGAAATTCTATGCAAGCTTTTGGATTCAACTGTGTATGTTTTTGTGTCAACATTTCGGATCACACTCAGTGATCCATCATTAGGAAGAGGAACAATAGAAAGAAAGGAGTGCAGATAGAGCTTAATAAAGGGTGGGGTGGAGATGTGAGAGAGAAGAAAAAGAAGAATTAAGAGAAAATGGGAATTAGCAAAAAATTGAAATAAACAAGCAATGGAAATCAAAGTGTTAGAAAAATAATAAAGACCATTAAGAGGAAAAAATGGAAGCAAAAACCAAGGAAATAGTAAGGAAAGATAAGCAAAAGAAAATAGAAACCAAACAAAAAACAATAAAATTGGGAAAAGCAAGAACATCCACCTAAAATAAAGGACAAAAGGGAGAATAGGCAATAAAATAAGCACACAATAATCAGCAAACAATAACACAAAATAAGAAAAAGATAAGAAACAAAATAACAAACATATATATATATATATATATATATATATGTATATAAATAAGAAAGCATCCAAATAAACAATAACACAAGAAACAAAAGCAAAGATAAAAGAAACACACACACACATCAAAAAAGATAAATAAATATATATATTTTTTTAAATAATAAATGAAAATTATAAATATACATAAACATACATTAAAGAGATAAATAAATAACAAAAATATATCCATAAAAGTAATACATGGAAATTATATATATATATATATATAAACAAAAATAAGAGCATAGATAAATAAGAGTAAATAAACGAAAAAAGAGCATGAATGAAGAAAATGAAAAAAGTAAATAAAAGAATAGGCCTAAGTAAACCAAAAAAGGATGAAAAAAGAGACAAGAAAGGAAATTAAAAGGAAAAAATAAGAGAATAAACATGAAAAACAAAAGAATAAAAACCAATAATTAAAAGGACAAAAAACAATTAAATAAAAAAGAAGAGAAAAGGAGAGAGAAAGAGCAAAAAAAGGGGGGATCAAAACTGAAACAAAAAGAGGTGACATAGAAGGAGCAACTAGAGGGTAAGGGAGATGAAGGACCAAAAAAGAAAGAAGGAGAAGGAAAGAAGGAGGGAGGTGGCGATGGGAGCAAAGGAAAATAGGGGGGGGAAGGAGGGGGGGTTAGATTAGATCCAAAGGAGGCAGAAGGGAGAGGAGGACAAGAAAGGAAAAGTTAAAGAGAGGGAGGGGGACACTAGGGATGAGGGTTAGAGTTGAGGGAGTCCAAAAGAGGGTGCCAAGAATCTCATGAGGTTCAACTTTTTTCCCCAGATAAAATTGATGAAATGGTTGGAGTCCTTGATGAAAGAATCAGACTTACCATCAAAAACCACCATACCAATCTTAATCGAGATGAAGGATGGCACATTAGTCTTTCTTGGCACCCTCTTTTGGACTCCCTCAACTCTAACCCTCATCCCTAGTGTCCCCCTCCCCTGCTTTCTCTTTTCCTTTCTTGTCCTCCTCTCCCTTCTACCTCCTTTGGATCTGATCCAACCCCCCCTCCTTTTCCCCCCCTGTCTTCCTTTGCCACCCTTGCCACCTCTCTCCTCCTTTCCTTCTCCTTCTTCTTTCTTGTTTGGTCCTTCATCTCCCTTACCCTCTAGTTGATCCTTCTGTGTCACCTCTTTTTGTTTCAGTTTTGATCCCCCCTTTTTTGCTCTTTCTCTCTCATTTTCTCTTCTTTTTGTTTAATTGTTTTTTGCCCATTTAATTGTTGGTTTTTATTCTTTTGTTTTTCATGTTTATTTTCTTATTTTTTCCTTTTAATTTCCTTTCTTGTCTCTTTTTTCGTCTTTTTTTGGTTTATTTAGACTTATTCTTTTATTTATTTTTTTCATTTTCTTCATTCATGCTCTTTTTTCATTTATTTACTCTTATTTATCTATGCTCTTATTTTTGTTTATTAATTTTGCCATTTAATTTTATTCCTCTCCTCTTGTTATTCTCTTATATATATATAAAATTTCCATGTATTACTTTTATGGATATATTTTTGTTATTTATTTATCTCTTTAATGTATGTTTATGTATATTTATAATTTTTTTTAAAATTGTTATTTATTTATCTTTTTTGATGTATGTTTATATATATATATGTGTGTATTTGTTTATTTCTTTTATCTTTGCTTTTGTTTCTTGTGTTATTGTTTATTTGGATGCTTTCTTATATATATATATATATGTTTGCTATTTTGTTTCTTGCCTTTTTCTTATGTTGTGTTATTGTTTACTGATTATTGTGTGTTTATTTTATTGCCTATTCTCCCTTTTGTCCTTTATTTTAGGTGGATGTTCTTGCTTTTCCCAATTTATTTTTTTTGTTTGGTTTCTATTTTCTTTTGCTTATCTTTTCTTACTATTTCCTTGGTTTTTGCTTCCATTTTTTCCTCTTAATAGTCTTTATTTTTCTAACACTTTGATTTCCATTGCTTGTTTATTTCAATTTTTTGCTAATTTTCATTTTCTCTTAATTCTTATTTTTCTTCTCTCTCACATCTTCACCCCACCCTTTATTAAGCTCTATCTGCACTCCTTTCTTTTTATTGTTCCTCTTCCTGATGATGGATCACTGAGTGTGATCCGAAACATCGACACAAAAACATACACAGTTGAATCCAAAAGCTTGCATATAAATAATTTTTTCACACTATTTCTAAGTTTAAGTGACAAATAGTTTAAGTTATAGTTGTTTGTTGTTCGCTATTTTTTCTTGTAATGTTTGAATGAAACAATTGTTTTGGTTTAAAATAGATTTTTCATGGATTGCTAGTTTTATTTAAGTTTTTGTTGGATTATTTATCTATGCTAAATATTTTGAGAGATTTGAAATGTATAATACCATTGTTCTAGTGTTGGTTTTTTATAACAAATGAATCTAATCTAACCAATGAAAGTTACTCTAAATATATCCAAAACAATGTCTTAAATAGAATGTTACAAATCTAGAACAACGAAATATCTACACTAAAATTAAAAACTAATCTATTCTACCAAAATAAAACTAATTCTAAACAAAAAGGAGTGGTGGGCCTAGCTCGATTGGCTAAAGCATCCTATTGTAGGCAAGAGGTCACGAGGTCTAGTTTCCCTACCATCCCTGTGGTACTGAAGGGCGTGTCGCACTAGCACCACTAGTCACATGAAAAAAGTTTACCAGGCACACTACTGTTTATAGGGGGACAAATACCCAATCGATTTCTGTAGTCTAAAAAATATATCTAAATAAAAATAAATTCAACAAGAATTCCCACGTTGAGGAGATGAGCAATCCAAAGTGTGACGAATGCAAATGGTAGCAATTTTATCCTCGAGGATCAAGCTACTCTAGTTTTTCTTCTCTCAACTAAGGGTTATCCTTTGGTAATGAGAGGAAGATATAAAATACAAGACCAATTAGACAATAATATTGTGATTAGATATTGTGCTTGTTAAGGATGTTAAGAATTGGGCTTTAAAGTTATTGTAAATCATGTTGTAAACTTGAAAGTTAAAAATTTATGATAAATTGTAGCAAGAGCAACAAAAATTTATAAGTATTTTAAACTATGGTTCTTTCTTCCCAAAGTAGGCCTACTAGTATGATAAGAATTATAAGAATCAAGAGAAAAATTCAAATTCAAAGAAGAAAAGCACTCATAAATTTATTAATATAAGAAAATACACAATTAGAGCTGATAATGTTATTTTAATTATGTTTGGTGAATCTAACAATGAATTAAACAAGAGATCAAAGGCATGAAAGGTGTAAAAATAGGTGCATGCAAAGAATTTTCAAAAATAAAAATAACCCATATATTTTCCCCTTTTAGGAGTAATTCATTCACTAGGGGAAAACTTTAATTTATCAAGGTAGACCATGGGGGAAAATTCAATCACAAAGGTGTGAATTGGTTATTTGAGAGCAAAAATATAAGTTTTGAAAAGATGACAAGGCATCAACACTAAATAAATTACTCAATAAGCACAAATCAATAAAAATGGGTATCCAACCAAGCTAGGATCAATTGATAAAAGTTTTATTTTATATTTCACACTATCGAGAGTCATGTTCTAAGCCATTAGTTCATCATATGACTTTCCATGTATGCCTATCCCCTTTTAGGCACTATAATTTAATATTACATAATTATGAAATTTCCATACCTTCACCAATTCCTATTTTATTTAGGGCACACTTTAAGAGAATTTCTTAATATGATTACATAGTGGCATGTGACACACTTCTGTACTATGACGAGCTCCTTTCTTGATTCATATACACCCTAATTTGTACAAATTTCCATGCATTTACCCTTATTCGAGCCCCATTTGTAATTATTCCAACATATACCCTTTATCACTAGCCCAAATTTCACATATTCATTCCTTGCCTTAAGATTTATACTTCACTATCTTATATCATTTGTCATTTGTAACACAAGTTTGACCCAAAAATCATTTAAAAAAAATTCAAATCACTAACTGCCATCCTTCTCTCATAGCCATCGGGAGCTAACTCAATACACATTCATGTGATCGTTTGTTATGTCTTGGGATGCAAAGGAACTCATTAAAGCATTAAAACATATCTATTCATCCTAGAACCATTCAACATTCTAGAGCATTCAATAGGAATACTTGAAATTAGAGCACTAAAAAGAATCAAAATTAGCATCTAGATCACTTGCATGTTCTCAATCTTTATTCAACTATACATTCTAATTCAAAACTTATAAATAAATTTTATTTACTTTAAACTTTCTATTTTTTTTTTATCAAAACTTCTATGTAAGAAAATTGATAACATAATATCAAATTTAGACACTTTAAGCTAACTAAGTTAACTTAGTCCAAAAACTATTCATTTTATTTTAATAATTTATATACAAGAATTTGTATTAACAAGTCCATTGCATAAGATTTTTAACACCAAGTAATATTTTAAAGTATTTCCCTTTACATATATGAGACACATACTATCTCATTAATAAAACAACAGTAGTTTCAAACTATTATAATGTAAACAATACAATTTTAATCATAAATGAAACTTGCTTGTTCTCTAAATTTAATATGGGGGAGAGAGACACATCATGGCGTGTTAACCACCATTTATGAAGCTTGTTAGGCTTCCTCATAATTCACAATTACGGGTGAACCCATCCCTGACACAAAAGCAACAAAAAAATGGATTTACCAAGCATATAGAGAATCTTGTGTGGTTATCTTCTACTTATCACATATAATGCACATTGCACATGAACTTAGAGCATATATGAATAGTTTATGAAACAAAAAAATTATTCATGAAAAAATAATTTCATGGTACTTTGGCCAAAGATTCCTATAGCCATCATCTTATGTATATAGTTCATTCTTTGAGCAATTTAATTACAAAATGTAAGTAATTTAACAACCCTTGAATGAAAAACTATTCTTAGAACCTATTCAGTTATCTAAAAACCCAATCCTTATCTGTAAATAAAATCTTAAATTATTTTTACTATTTAAAATGTAATCAAATCATTAAAAGAATTACTACTTCAAATGGTTATTGTTATAACTCAGAACTATTTAGAAATTAAACAAATTAATTTACAACATGCTTTGTATTATCCAACAAGCACACATCACAACCAAAATGGAAACTCTTACCTCCTCTGTGGATAATAGATTGTCAAGATCCTTTGACTTTGAAGGAAAAAACTATGGCTGGAATAGTATGAGAAGACTCACATTTTACAATTAGTAATGAAGCACTTTTTCTTTATAATAATTAAAGAAAGACTTGTGAATTTCATCCATCAATTTAGTGTGAGTTTAAAATATACAAAAAAAGAGAAAAATTGATAAGGTGTCAGACATTAAAAATATAAACATAAGGCAATACCATGCATATTTAACTCTAAGTAGGAAATAACTAGCATATATATTTAATAATATATATAAAATACACTGAGAGATATCCTTCTTGAGGTGCCTATTGCACTATTATGAGAGAAATTGATTTAAAAAATAGGGGCCTCGAGAAGGATATCTCTAGGCATATTTTATATATATTATTAAATATATATGCTAGTAGCATTTGTGATGCAACATGTAAAACATTAAATGAATTAGGGTTAGAATTAGGTTAGGGTTAGGAGTAGGGTTAGGGTTAGGGTTATGATTAGGGTTAGGGTTAAGGTTAGAGATAGAATTAGGGGTAGGGGTAGGGTTAGGGTTAGGTTTAGGGTTCATGTTATGATTATGGTTAGGTATAGAGTTACAGTTAGGGTTGGTGTTAGGACTAGGTTAAAATTAGGATTAGGGTTATGGTTAGCTAAGAATTAGAGTTAGGGTTGCAACTAGGGTTAGGGTTAGGATTAGGGTTAAAATTTGAGTTAAGAATAGAGATAGAATTAGGGTTAGTTTAGGGTTAAGATTAGAGATATTATCAGGGTTACAATTAGGGTTGGGGTTAAGATTAAGGAAAGCATTAAATAATTAGAGTTAGGGTAAGGGTAAGGGTTAGGGTTGGAATTAGAGTTGAGGATAGGGCTAGGGTTAGAGATAGAATTAGGGTTGGGGATAAGGTTAGGGTTAGTATTAGGATTCAGGTTCACCTTAAGCCTAAGGGAAAAATTAGGGTCAAGGGTAGGGTTAGAGTTAGGATTAGAATTAGAGATAGAATGATGTTATGGATAGGGTTAAGATTAGGGTTAGGGTTATGATTAGGTAAGGGATACAATTAGAGATAGCATTAGGGTTAGGGTTTGGGTTTGGGTAGGATTAGAGATAGAATTAGGGTTAGAGTTAGGATTAGGGAAAGGGTTGCAATTAGAGAGAATTATGTTAAGGGTTAGGGTTAGGGTTTTGGTTACGATTAGAGATACAATTAGGGTTAGGTTTCGGGTTAGTGTTATAATTAGGGTTAGTTTAGGGTTAAAGGATTAATGATATAATTAGGGAACTAGGGTTACAAATAGAGATAGACTTAGGGTTAGTTTAGGGTTAGGATTAGAGATAGAATTAAATGAATTAGGGTCGGTGTTAGGGTTAGCAAGTTTTGAGTTACGGTTACAATTACAATTTCAATTACAATTAAAGTTATGATAAGGGTTCGAAATAGAATTGGGGTTAGGTTTAGGGTTAGGATTACTGTTAGGGTTAAGGTTATGGTTATGGTTACAAATAGAGATAGAGATATAATTATGGTTAGTTTATGGTTAGGATTAGAGATATAATTAAGGTAAGGGTCACAAATAGAGATAGAATTAGGGTTATTTTAGGGTTAGGATTAGAGATATAATAAGGGTTCTGATTAGGGTTAGGGTTTGAATTAGGGAAAGTGTTAAACAATTAGAGATGGAATTAGTGTTAGGGTAAGGGTAACAGTTACAATTAGAATAAGAGTTGATGATATGGATAGGGTTAGAGAGATAATTAGGGTTAGGGTAAGGTTCATAATTAGAGTTAAGGTTGGGGACAAGGTTAGGATTAGGGTTAGGATTAGGGTTAGGATTAAGTTGGGGAAAAATAATGGTTAGGGGTAGGGTTAAAGTTAGGATTAGAATTAAAGATATAATTATGGATAAGGTTAAGATTAGGGTTAGGGTTAAAATTAGGGTAAAGGTTAAGGTTAAGATTAGGGTTAGGTTTAGAATTAGGGTAAGGGTTACAATTAGAGATAACATTAGTGTTATATTTTAGGTTTAGGTTAGGGTTATATATATAATTAGGGTTATGGTTAGGATTTAGGGAAATGGTTACAATTAGAGATAGAATTATGCTAAGGGCTAGGATTAGGGTTTTGGTTATGATTAGAGATACAATTACCTGGTTATGTTTAGGGTTAAGGTTATAATTAGGGTTAGGTTTTGTGTTACAATTAGAGATAGAATTAAATGAATTAGGATTAGGGTTAGGGTTAGAATTAAGGTTATAGATAGATGTAGAGTTATAGTTAGGAATGGGTTAGAGATAGATTTAGTGTTAGGGCTAAGGTTAGGATTAGTATTAGGGTTAGAGTTACAATTAGGGTTAATATAAGGATTAACATTCATGTTATAGTTAGAGATATAATTAAATTAATTAGGGTTAGTGTTAGAGTTAGAGTTAGGGTTAGCAATAGATTTTTTGTTACGATTACAATTACAATTACAATTAAAGTTACGGTTAGGTTTAGAGATATAATTGGGGTTAGGTTTAGGGTTAGGATTACTATAAGGGCTAAGGTTAGGGTTAGGGTTAGGGTTAGGGTTAGGTTTAGAGTTATGATTAGGGATATGACTATGGTTGTGATGGATTGGATGTCAATTTTAACCTAACTTTTTCTTATGTAGGTTAACTATAAGGGTTACAAATAGAGATAAAATTAGAGTTAGGGTTAGGTTTCTGGTTAAGGTTAAGGTCATAGTTAGAGAGATACTTACAATTAGGTTTAGGGTTACGATTATGATTAGGGTAAAGGTTAAGATTAGGATTATGGTTATAATTAGGGTTAGGTTTAGGGTTAGAGTTACAATCAATGTTAGAGGTAGATATAGGGTTATAATCAGAATTAGGGTTTGGGTTAGGGTTACAATTAGAATTAGTGTTAGTATTAGAATTAAGGTTAATTTTAGGGTTACATATAAAATTATAATCATCATTGTAATGTATTAGAGATAACCTTAATGCAAATGCTAATTCTAACCCAAACTATAACTTTCATCCTAACTCTAACCCTAATCGTAAATGAAACCCCAAGCTTTATCCTAGAACCCTAGTTATAATAACACTTTAATAACCCTTAACATTACCTAACTATAATTGAACCCTAATTTAATTATAAGCCTAAATGACTTGTAACCCTAACACAAATAATAACCGTAATTGAACCATATATTTAACCTTAATTAAATCCTAACCCTAACCCTAATAGTAACCCTAATTCAATCTTAACCCATTTCAAACCTTAACCCTAATCATAGCCATAATTTTACCTTATATGTAATTAAACCCTATCTATAACTGAACGATAACCCTATCCCTAATCTTAACCCTAATTGAACCTTAATTATAATCGTAACTCTAATTGAACCCTAACCCTAACCTTAACACTCACCCTAACCCTAATTAAATCCTTATTGAATCTTAATCCTAACCCTATTTGATCCCCAATCTTAACCCTAATCTCAAGCTTAATCATAGTTCACTCTAGGCCTAACTCTAAGTGAACACTAAACCTAATTGAACTCTAACCCTAACCTAAACCCTTATTAAACCATAAACCTAACCCTAAGTGAACATTAACCCTAATTAAACTCTATCCCTAATCCTGATTGAATCCTAACCATAACCATAAACCTAAGTGAACACTAACCCTAATTAAACTCTAAACCTAACCCTAATTGAACCCTAACCCTGACATTGTCCTTGACCCTAACCCTATTTGAATCTTAACCATAATTCTAACCATAATTAAACCCTAACCATAAATAAACCATAACCCTAACCCTAGTTTAATTAAGGTTAGGGTTCAATTAGGTTTATGATTCATCTAGGGTTAAGATTCAATTAGAGTTAAATGTAGAGTTGGATTAGGGTTAGGGATGCAATTTAATTAGGGTACAATTAGGATTAGGGTTGCGTAAGGGTTAAGTTTTTATGATAAATCTTGGGGTGAGTGTTAGGGTTCAATTGAGCTAAGGGTTAGTATTAGGGTTAGGGCTAGGGCTCAATTAGGGTTGGTATTACTATTAGTTTTAGAAGTAGGGTTGTGTTTAGGGTTAGATATAGAATTAGAGTTAGGTTTGGGGTTAATTAGTGTGAGTTTTAGGGTTTGGGTTAGGGTTAGAGTTATAATTATATTAGTGTTGGGGTTAAAAATAATGTCAGTGTTAGCATTAGAGTTAGGGTTAGGGTTAGGATTAACCCTAACCTTAATTGAATCCTAATTTAAGCCTAATCCAAATCCTAATCCTAACCCTAACCTGGTTATTTATTATACAACTGTAACCCTAACCCTAATTGATCCATGACCCTAACTCATTAAACCCTAACCCTAATTGATCCCTATACAAAACCCTAATTAAATTCTAACCCTAATTAAACACTAACCCTAATTAAATTGTAACCCTAATATAACCCTAGCCTAGTTGAACCCTAATCCTAAATAAATGTTAACCCTAATTTAACCCTAACCCTAAACCTTACCCTTACCTTAATTGAACCCTAACCTACCTAGCCCTAACCTTAGCCTTGAACCTTAAATAAATCCTATTCATAACACTAACACTAACCCTAACCCAAAGCCTAAGCTTTATTGTAGAACCCTAAGTATACCCTAAACTAATCATAACCCTAACTAAATTCTAAACCTGACCCTAAACCCTAATTGAACCCTAATTATAACACTAACACTAACACTTACTCTAATTGAACCCTAAGAATAAGCTTAATTAAACCCTAATCTGGATCATAATTGAACTGTAACCCAAACCCTAAGCTTCGTCCTAGAACACAAACTAGAACCAAGACCCTAATCCAACCTGATGGGTCCAATTAATGGCTAGTTTTTCTTTACTATTTTAAGCTTCTATACTTTCATCTGCTAAGTTTCACATAAATTCCTAAGACTTATGTATCTTTTATATGCCTTTCATACACTTTAAAGAAGACTTAAGTATATGAAAATGAAAATATGATATGTTGACAT
>VDFB02281749.1:0-18831 GCA_007258455.2 Sequoia sempervirens
TTGGTCCCAATTCATGGATGGGGTGATGGGTGGATGAAGAATCGTGACGTGGTTGGTTGTAGTATTGACACTAGCTTCATCATAAGGACTCTTCATGCTCCCTATGTTGACGTTTGCTTGAAACGAAGTTGCCCCCAGTATGGTGATAGTATCACCTTTATTCATTGATTCTGCTTGTTCGAAGAGCTCTTGTTCAAAATGCATTCTCTGATCAATGATCACTGGAGACGACATTATTTCCATTTGTTGCTCTGCTATCTCTGAATGTTCTATCTGACTTGTTTCCTTGGGCGGATAATGATGGATATCTTTATTCATGATGTCCTCAATCTGAGTTTGGGACATATTTGATCCGAATGTTGACAACTCAGTTTGACTGTAGGAGTTAAGAATCTGCTCTTTTTGTGTAACAAAATATTGTTCTAGATGAAGATCATCTACGTGCCCATCTGTAGAAAGCATCTCATGGGTAGATGGAGGAGTATGTGCTACATGGATATGATCATCTTGCATGGATAAGAGAGTGTTCATTAGATTATTGTAGTATCTTGAAGATACAAATTCTTGATCTTGATTAATTTCGGAGTTGCTTTCAACATGCTTTAGATCAAGTTCCTAACATGGATCAGTTCCAAAGGATGAATTGCTTATAAATGGTTCTTGGATGTCGACATTAGGCATGGTCAAGTTCAAGGTTCCTTCAACATCTGTAACCATGCGGTCAAAGGGGATCAACATGTTTTGGAAGGGACCATTGCTAGACCTTGGTGAAAGATTTTGATCATGCTTTGGAATAAATTCTTGAGATATGTCCTCTAGCTCATAAGGCAATGTAGAGACATTTTCAACATGATCATAGGTGAACTAATCGTGCATTATGTCAATTGGATCAAATAATCCTAACACTCCTTGAAAGAGATCACTAAAAAGTGGCTCTTGATGTATGGTAAATTGATCATCGGATTGTGTAGATACATCCTCAATGTGCTCCTTGATGGAGAGGTTTTGATCATTGTTTTCGACAATTGCGGTGGAGAGCTTGTGAATGTCTTTGACCATAGAGTCAAGTGATGTTGATATTTCTTGAATTGGCTCATTATCAAGTTTTGTTGGTGGATTTTGATCGTTATTTAAAAGTGACTCTTGACATATGTCGATTCGATCATTGGATGAAGTAAATGTGTGCTCAGTGATGGATTGATCTTGATCCTTGTTTTGAATAGTTGTCATCTTTTGTGATTGTGCTCGTGTTGGTTGGGTAGCTTGAGAGGATTGGGCAACTTGAGAGGATTGTTTCACACTTTGAGCTTGTGTTGCTTGTTGCATGGCTAGATATTGTTGGTATCCCTTTTGAAAAGCAACTTGTAATGTCGCGTTGTATTGGTTTGATGTGGTGGAAATTGTTGGTGGTGGGGGTGGTGGTGGATTCGAAATCATGTTGGATGTAGTGACAAGTGTTTGAGATATGCTCGGAGCGATCATGGTAGTGGGGGGTTGAGATGTGATGGGCGTGATAGTGGTGGTTGGAATGATTGAAGGGATAGTGATGGTTGGAATGACTGAGGTGATAGGTCCTTGGGAGACCGTATTTCGATTTGGGATCAATGTTGTTTGATTAGATACCATCTGTTGGTTCGATGTCGATGGTATATTCGAAGGATTTGACGTGATGGTTTGATTGATGTTAGGTGGATTGATTTGGATGGCGTGATTGGTGTTAGGTAAAGGGGGAAGCCCTAAACCAAGGAATGATGTAGGTAATGGTGGTGGAGATTTCCCTTGGCATAATGCCTCAACTATTTTGGAAAGTTCTGCAATTTGATCTTGCCAAATTTGTTCTTGATTTTGATCTTGACTCACTTGTGATAGTTGATTTGGCTTTTGTTCAAGTAGTTTTGGCATGCATGCTACTTGGTTTTTGAATGGGATTATTGAAGGTATCTTTTGGATATGCGTTTGGGATGATGTTCAGTTGGCATGATAGGATGAACATTGTTAGTAGTAGGAATCATTTTTCCAAAAGTTTCTCAGTTAAATTCATGTTTGAAAAAATGCATTTGAGTACATCATTTTGGAATTTGGTGGAATGACGTTGTTCATTTCAAGGTTCATGCATTGATTGTTGGGAGGATAGACTTGTGAGTTTGGACTTTGATTGAAATCTATCATGGGGAGATGTGTTCCAAAATTTAGATTGGGCATACTCACATTCGTTGTGCTATTGATATTCGTAGGAGATAGTGATCCTATGTATGGATGTGAGTTTCCATAATCCCATGGTTTCGTGAGGCTTGGATAGTTTGGTCGGTTTGGACCGCTCATGATGTATGAATCTAGTTTATATTCCATGTTCTCCTTGTGTTTTGACCTTGTTATGAAAGTGACTTCTAAGGTTCTTAGGACCAATGGCAAGATGGAGGATGAAAGGTGGATGATATGAGTGATGAACGTTTAGGAACTTTGAATCAATGCTAGACTTAGGGATTTTGATTTTGATTGTTTGATGTGGATGATGAACTTGTAAACCCTAAGATGTTGGATGTTATCTTTAGGATGAACTTGTTCAAAAGGTTTTCTAATTCAATTAGATGTATGAGAAAGGATGCATTCCCACACACCTAATTAAACAATTGACTTTGATTTGGTTTAAGGATGTACCCAAGTCTAGAATGATGTTTGCAAAGATCTAAAGTTGTTTTGGTGAGATGGATTGATGAATGTTTGGAAGATAGATGAAAGTTTTGATGATCCTAAGAGACTTAGAGAGACGTTGTTTACTAGGCCAAGGTATTGAAGAACACACTTTTCTCTAAGAGCAATCAAAAGACCAATATGACCAAAAGATATCAAGCACATGTGTGGGGTCCAATTTGTTATCTTTGCTTAATGAGTACTTTTTACCAAAAACACACTCTTTGATTAAAGTTTCAAACTAAGATGTCCAATGTCTTAATTTCTTTAAACCCCACAAGATATTTTATGTGGAAATTCAATGAACTTAAGGCAAGGGTTTTCCTATTGTTTACTCAAGAAGACAAATTGAGATATAATTCAATGCTTAGGAACCTCTACGAACGTGAATCCGTAGGGAAAGCAGTAACATATGGATTGAGTCAATGATATTTGTCTTAAAGAGGGTTTGAAATTTTGAGAATCATGTTGAATGTTTGTTTGCAAAATGTTTTTGAATACACACTGTGTTTTCAAACGAAGAATAATTACAAGCCCTATGGATGTGTAAGACAATATTTGTTGGATTCCCACTTGGACAAGTCCAGCTACGCTTATCTCTACCGGATGGTTAGATGCTTGACCCCAGCTCCCCCCTCCACGGCTCATTAAGCGTCAGCTCCCGGGGCAGCCAAGCATCAGCTTACCCATGAAACTCCCATGGCATGCTTTTATCTCCCTACTAGGGTGGCCAGAGGTGTAGGGTGGCTGGCGAGCCGTTCTTGCACCAACAAATAGATTAAGGATTTTGGAAGATTCTAGCACATGGGTTCTAAAGTAAGGACTTTTCGTTAAGTAGGAGAGTTGATAGCGTGGCAAGTCACAGGATCCATCTTGTCCGGAGCCAGCAGCGTGATTATGGCGTTTACCAAAATCCTCATTTATATCCCGGCTGGAAATACTCTTGGCTTTAGAGTGTTACCGGTTGAGTCGTCGCTTGGGTGAGTACTTTTTCCCCAAGGCAGGCCCTCTAAGATAAACAAAAGCGAGCAAGGACACAATCCGTAACTCGATCGATCTTTGATGGCACAAAGAACGAGAATGTACGTGAAAATGCCCCTACTCACACTCGCACAAGATGTTCAATTTTAGCCCAAATTGAAGTGTTTCAAAGCAATAAAATGTATTTTGAGTGTTTCTCTTGCACCTAGAATCGCCTGGCATGGGGAGATCACGTACTCAAAGACAATCACAATTCAAAACTTGTTCATTTTATAACCTTCAAAGCAATTGTGAGTTCGTTTTAAGCACCAAATGAAATATGAAGATTGCTTGTTCAATTTTTAACCCAAAACGAACTCTAGTAAGTTTGTCCTAAGATTCGTTTTAAGTCCTTTGCAATGAAAATCAAATTGTTCGTTTTAGACCCAAATGAAAATTAGTGTTCTAAAACGAAAAGATAAACAACTTCGTGAAGTAGTGTTGATCAAACACTTAAAGTGTTAAAAAACACATTATGTTTTCAAAAAAAAATTTCCCCTCCTTTCGTTTTCGTTTGATAGCCTTCTCTTTCACTTTGCACCTTTTCGCCTTTCGCTTTTCCTTTGTACCTTTTCGCCTTTGTTGTTTGTTTGTACCTTTTCCTATTTAAACAAAAAACAATTATATAAAGACTAAGTTAATTACATTTGCTTCCTAAGCATTCAAGTATAAATGATTTCAAATGATAATAAAGATCTTATTTTCCAAAGTTTCAAAGCACATTAAAGCAAGACAACTTGTAAAATGAGAGTCTTTCTTTTTTAAAAAAAAAAAAATCCAATTTCACCAAAAAAAAAATGTCAAAAGTTTCACAATTGTTTTAGCAACAAGAGTACTTGACTTTAGATTTCTAAAAGCACAATCTTATTGAAAAGGTTGAAGATTCAAACAAAATGAGAATACCGCTTTTCCTCAACTTTGCAAAAGCAGATAAGTAAGAGGGTGAATACCTCTTTTCTTCTCTAACTCTGTCAATAGTACTTAAAGTCAACATTTCAAATATCATAAATACTTGTGCTATACATATTCCCATCCATAGCCTTCACGTGCCAAAATCAAAGACAATAAATCAATAATTATCATGCACCGTTAAAGAATGGAAATGATAATGCCAAAAAGAAACAAAAATAGATATGACAACATTTAGTAAATGATTAATCTACCAAGCGGCTGGATCAACATTGGAATATAGAATGATAAATATTGAAATGTGGACTTACAAGATTTCGGTCAGAGAAAGATGGGGATAATTATTGCACCGCTTTTAATGAAATCACCTAAAACACTAAGTTGAAAGAAACCAAAGTTTGCGCTTCAAGGATTTTATTGTGTAATGAAAGCGTGACGTGATCTTCAAATAGATACCCTATCGAATCTTCATCATGAACTTACTGGTGTATATACATAAATAGGATTATATGGACAACTCGCGACAAATCAAGGACATCTGCCATGGCCCCCCTCTCCCAAATGTGTGTTATCTTTAAACATATGAGTTATCTAAATGCAACGACATAGAGAGATTCTGTCATGCGTCTATCCAGGATTTACTGAATTCCTTAATCATTTTTGAGACTGTACTGAGCCTACCGCAGATCACAGAGAAGCAATACCAACCGCAGCTATGGGGGACGTGCTTTTGTTATCCCTTATCACAAAATACTCTGCCTATCACTTATCTGTCTCTAGACATGGGTGTATTGACACTTAATAGAGTCACAATGGCCACGCTAAAAGTCTGCAGTGAGGAGCACGCCTCTAGCCAGTTAGTTACGAAGCATTGACGCGGCATTACTCATGAAGTAGACATGTATGCGAAAGTGGAAGCATGGCATAGGCACATTGACTGTTGGACCGTATGGAACGCGCTAAATAAGGGAGGCGTGTGAGGCGAAACAAAGCAGTAAATGGCGTAGATTCACTTGATTGCATCAGAGAGGTACTTGGCAGGCTAGCTCAAAAGTCCAGTCACACCACAGTCACGATTATAGCTCAGATCAAAGGCGCGCCTAGGATGGAATACCACAGGCCTAGAGAGGTTGATTTGTCTTAAGCAATAATCCCAAGCATAAACAATGGCACGGGACTTTTTACCTTTGTTTGGTGTAAGGCGATACCATCTGGACCTGTGGAGGCATACGTGTTTGCACAGAACAATTTAAATCTGTTAGTAAGAATAACGTTTCTACATGGCATTTCTTCACTATGCTGTCACATCTGTCAACAAAAAAAACACGTTATAACTTTTTAGAGGTCTCATCTCTATTCCTACGCATAGCTATCCTTCCCTTCATTAAATGAAAAAAGAAAACGTGTGTGTCTTTGTGGATGATTTTTTGCAATATTCAGAGATTTCTTTAGCAGCAAGTCTTGCTAGTCTCAATTATTCATCAGGATCCAAGACTGTGAGCTTAACGGAAAGTGGGCAGTTTTAGCTTATGACAACTCCCACTGCCAATCCTCCATCAAGGCACAAATAATTACTCTCCGTGGCACCTAAGATTGGACGCATAAGCAGAGACTAAGTAACCAGTAGACATAAGGTTGAAAACAGTAAATAAAAATTCAAAAGTAAATGCATTTGGCAGGAGTATGAAAGGCAGCAACATCCATTAAGAACACACACACACATCATGAAATAGATCGCGTTGAAACAATTGTTAGAACAACATCCATTAAGATCTCACACATAAAAGATCATTGAATCTTGTTTAACCCAAAATATTAAGTTTCAAGCCCTCCCTCTAGCGCCAAATGTAGGCATCCATTAAAATCTGCAAAAACTAAACTCATATAGGGGTTAGTACTTTACAAATTTAACAAAATACCTCTATGAAATACCTTGTAAAATGCTTAAAACATGCAACAAAAGGATGAAAGAAAGCTACAAGCATCATGAAAACAATCACAAGTTACCTATTCCATAGTTGGATTGGTGTCACATGTGCTAGTGACCCTTTCCCAATCCTTGATCAAAGCTCAAATGATAAAAATGCAAATGGAGATGGTGAAGTGATGATGAACAAGATCAAATCTCAAATGAAGAGAGTAACCTTGCTTAAAATTGTGAAGAGTTGTGGAGGATTTGCTTGAGATGAACTTGTATTTAAAGATTTTCAAATGTTGAGTGTTGAAGAGGGAATGTGGGACTAAAGATTCTGCCAATAAGATAAGGCCACTTGTCAAGTGATTATTGGTTGATGTATGTGCAAGATTTGGGAAGAGTGCCCAAGAGGAAATTTTGAATTCAAATTTGCAATAAATGCTGAGTTTGACTTTGGAAGGGGACATGTAAGAGACATGTAAGGCCTCATAAATGCTCTGTTGGGTGTACATGTCCACTTGGGGGAAATTCAAACTTGGAGAATATTCTCCCTTTATGCCAAGTTGAAAATAAAGATTTTGATAAATCAATTAAATGCAATTTCATGTGCAAGTGGCCAAATCTAGAGAATGCAAGTGGGTGAGTATTTAATCAGGGTTAGATTAAATAGATCATGATTATGCTGATTAGATGATTTGACCTTTCAGGATTTTGATAATTGATTTATTTGAATTAGAAAATGATGGAATATGATTTAGATTTGATTTAAATAAAGTCCTAATTTATTGGATGAATGGAATATGATTATGCATGATGTAAATTTGACATGTCTACAACTTGACAACTTTCATAAACTGGTTCATCTCAAACAATGATTAAGTGCATTCTAGATCACACTGGAAACATTGCCATGGCAGCCTATAGTTTAATGCAACGAACTGTCATTAATAACTTTCAAAAAACAAATAATGAATCCAATCACTTCAATGAGATTTAAGATAACATAATTACATAATTTTCCTCCAATTTTTATGAAGATCCAACAATGGAAAATAAAGTTATTGCATTTTCCCCAAAACTGCAAACCCTAGGTAGGGTTCAGACCTACTCTCACAAAAATGGTCATAACTTATTCAAATCTTAATGAAATTTGATGAGACATGAAGCAAAAGAAATTAGATTCACATGGAAAAAAAGTCCAATTTTTTTTTAGATCAAAATATGGACTGTACAATCTGTACCATCATGTTTTTCAGACTGCAATTTTTGCACAATATTGTTAGACTAGGGCAATCTCACCAAAATGATCATAACTCGCACACAACTCAATTAAATTCAATAAGACAAAAATAATTGTAAACTAGAAACAAATATCTTTTCATCCATATATTACAATCCTTGATATGAGGCCATACCAAGTCGTACAATGCACAACTTCAGCCTGAAAACAGTGTAAGAATCAGAAAATGCACACAAAATTGAGGTTTTCATTCACCAAACTTTAAAAAAAAAAGTATCCAAACCCCTAATTCGAGTTTTGGAGGGTTTCCTTATACATTTCCAACCAAAACCAACTATTTTCAACCACCTTTTGATTATTTTGTTTACAAAACACCTTAATGACACTTTTTGACAAGTTGCTTGACAACTTTTTTGAGCAACTTTTACAATTTTTACAATATTTGCCTAAATTTCACCAAATGACCAAAAATGGTCCTAAACCACTTAGGATGGTCTCAAATGACCTTATGTACATCAATAAATCCAAAACAAAGAAAAAAAAAGTTTCATAATACAGCTTAAAATTGCATCAAGGGTGCTCCTGCACCACATTTGATGATGACAGTATCCATTTTTTATGATATATAATATACTATTATTTTTATTTGGCTTTATGATGTGTTATGAGATGTTTATGGATATTTATATTTGTCCAATGATGCTTTTGTATTTTTTTGATGTATGCATATGATGTGGACGGATGGTTGATTTATATATCTATGTGATGAATGTTGATTTATTATGTATATGATGGATGTTGATATATGATGGATGATGATATATTACATATGTGATGGGTGATTATACATGATGTGTACTAATGAAATTGTGGATGCAGGTTGGAGCTATTAGTTAGAAGAAGTGTTTGATGATTTAGAGATGGAAAAAATGTTGTTAGTTATTGGTGAGTTTTGCTTTTGCTTTCATAGAGGCTTGTATCTTTTAGCAATCCTTTTTGATGTAGTTAATAGACACGATGCACCAGGGTATTAATAACCAAGGTGGTGTTTTATCTATTCCATGGAATTTGACTCAGCACACAAAGAATATTCTTGCTCATACCAAGCATACAGAAAATTTGTTAGAGTATATAGTTGAGTTGTGTTAATACTTTTCAGACTAGTTACACATAGAGGTATGAAGTACCTAACATGCAACTACTACACCAATTGTCTCAAAACAACTTCTATATACAAAAAAGAAAGTATTCATCATGATAGTATCACAAAAACATCTAACAAACAGAACAAACAAAAATTGATAGTTAATGCCACCATTCCTTCTTCTCTAAATCCTTATGGACATCCTTGAGAGATTTTGAGAATGTGGTATTAAGATAAACCAAAAAGATTAGACTATAAAAAGATAAACAATGTTGCAATATCACTTACCATAGTTGTTTTTATGTTTTATTATGAAATCCATTGATTATTTCTATTGTAGGAACATTTTATCCGTTAAGAGTCATGTTTAGGATTGTTTTGATAATGATTTTCAAATGTGTATGGTAGTCTATACTTTAGGCCTTGTTTTAGCTTGATAGTGATCCAATCGTTTCAATCTTTACTCTGAAATTTTTTATTTTCATGTTTGTTTTTTTTTTTTTTTTGCTTTGTCAAAAGGGTGAGGGTGACGATTATTTATTGTGAATGGAAATTTTATTGCGGATAAGTGACAATGGAGATAGGACATTTTTTATTTTATTTTATGAGTTTATTTGATGTTGTTTTTGTTGTTTTTGAGAATTTTATAAATAAATAGGGGGGCCTAAAGGAACTAACTTAGTGATTTGGGGGTTGATCAGAGATTAGCCTTGCCTACGTGATGAACATAGAGACATCGTATTTTGACTGTATTGATTGACATTATTTTTTTTAAGTTTGTTGTATTTTTATGAATGTGTTTTGGATTTTGATTAAGATATTTGAATTTTTTATTTTTGTTTTGGGGACTAACCTAGGGCCTCAGGGGCTCATCAATTATGATGGCCTTTCCTACATTATCCACACAAAGGCTCGTAATTCGATTGTTTGATAAGAACATGTTTTTGACCCTTTTTCTAATTTTTTATTGTTTTTGGATTTTTTATTTTTGACTAAGTTAAAAGACCATTATGAACACCTAAGGGGATTGACCTAAGGCCTCGAGGGTTGATCAAAGATAAGTCTTTCCTATGTTATGCACACAAAGACCACGTAGTTTGACCGATGTTGACTCAAAGCATAACATTTTTTTTAATGATTTTTGATGTTTTTGACTTTGTTTTTAGATGTTTTTTATTTTGATAGTTTTTCAACCATGATGGGATTTACAAGGATCCAATTTGCTACCAGTTTCAGGAAGTTTCCCCCAGTTTGAGACAAGATTACCTTCATTAGGGGAGATGGATTTTGATGGTGCGGCAAGGTTCAACACATGATCAGTTATCAAGCCATGGTGGGATACATATTTTATTATGGGATGAATGGGTGGATGTTATAGATAGTGCTAATAGATAAAGATGTAGGTCATATTCAAATGTAGCACCTATTTGTTAGGTTTTCACTACAGTACATTTCCTTGGAGTGCCATGAAGTGGTTTTCACTTAAAGAACATTTTATTTCTCTTTACTATTTTTCTTGATTTTTAATTTTTTTTTTTTTTAGCTTTTTTTGTTGAGATACTTTGATGTGTTCAAGTATAAAAAAATTTAAGATGGTTTTTTTTCAATGGTTTGGCTAAAGGTTCTCCTTTAGGAGTAGCCAATTGATAAGCTCTAGAGCCATAGCTTACTGTGATGATGAAAGGACCTAACTAGTTTGATTCAAACTTCCCCTTCCCATCCTAATTCATATGGATCTTTTGATTCTCTTTTAGTACTAGGTCACCAACTTGAAAGCTTCTATTTTTTATTTTTTTGTTGTAGCTTTGTTTGAGTTGATTCTGATAAACCTGAAGATGGTTTAACATTCTCAAACACCTTTCATCTAAGAGTTCCAACTCATTCAATCTAGACACCCGATATTCCTCATAGTTGATCATGCCTTTTAGGGATACTTGTAGTGAGCGTATTTCAACTTCAATAGGTAAGACTGATTCAGATCCATAAACTAAGGAAAAAGGTGTGGAACCTATAGGTGTACAAATGTTGGTTTGGTAAGCCCATAGGGTTGGTTTTAGTTGCAAATGCCAATTACAGTTGGCATCATTAACAGTCTTTTTTAGTATTTTTAGGATGGTTTTATTGGACACTTCAACCTAACCATTTCCTTGGGGACAGTAAGGTGTTGAGAATTGTTGTTGGATAGAAAACTTGTAATAGAGCTCACAAACATCTTAGTTTTTGAATGGGGTTTTATTGTCCATTATGATGGTTTGGGGAATTCCATATCAACAGATGAGATAATTCAAGATAAACTTGGATATCTATTTACTAGTGATATACATTAATGGGATTGCTTCTATCCACTTTGTGAAGTATTTAGTTGTAGTTATGATGAACTTGTGCTCATTAGATGAAGCGGGAGAGATTTTACCTATCAATTCTAATCCCCATTGCAAGAAAGGCCATGGTGTTGTTATAGGTCTCAATTCATGTGCCAGTGCATGAACAATATCACTATGTTGTTGGCATTGTCAACATCTTTTTGAGAACTGGATGCATTTGTGTTTCATTAAGGGCCAATATTACCTTGTTCTCAGCAATTTTTGTACTAGATTAGGTCCACTTATGTGAGACCCACAAATACCTTCGTGCACTTCTTGTAAAGCAATTTGTGCTTCTTCCACATTGAGACATCAAAGCAATGTTCTGTCTAGACCATTTGTATAGGGTATCTCCTAAGACAATGAATCAAGATGTTCTATAAACAAAGGTTTTATTTTGGCTTGTTGTTAAGTCGGGAGGTATGATACCATATTGGATATAGTCAAATGTATCTTGGTACCATGGTGAGTTAGGACCAACAACATCACAAACCAGTTCTGATTTTGAGATATTGAATGCTGGTATAAGGAGTTGCTCCACAAGGAATTCATATTTTGGAATGTTTTGTGGAATGTTAAGCAGTGAACCTATTTTCGCCATAGCATCTACTATTTTGTTGTTGATTCAAGGAACCTGTTCAAAGGTGATGATGACAAAGTATTATTTGAAACTATCCACCATTCTTTTATATGGCATTAGCTTGTCATCCTTTATTTGATATTCATCGTTGACTTGCCTTATTACCAATTGAGAGTCTCCATCCACTCGTAGTTCTTTTATCCTCCATTCAATGGCCATCTTCAGTCTTGTGATTAGCGCTTCATATTTGGATATGTTATTTGTACACAAAAAATCAATCTTGTAAGCCTTAGGTATATTATCTCCTTGTGTTGTGAGAAATAAGATACCTGCTCTTGAGTCGTGTTGAGTGTGGGACCCATCAAATTACAAGGTCTAATGGCTAGACTGATTAGTTAAAAGGATGCTTTCATCTGGGAATTTTGTTATTAAAGGCTGGTGATCATCCATTGGTGCTTCTGCTAGTTGATCTGCTATGATTTTTCCTTTGATAGTTTTTTTGTCTATGTACTCTATATCAAACTCACATAATATAGTTACCCATTTAGCGATCCTCCCTGTTAGAGCTGCTTTTTCCAATAGGTAATCTAGGGAATCTACCTTTGATATCAGCTTTACTTGTCTATTTAAGATGTAGTGTCTCAACTTCTTTGTCATGAAGACGATAGATAGAAATTCTCTTTCTATGGGTGAATAGTTCAATTCATAGCCCACCAATGTTCGGCTGATATTATAGACTGCACTTTCCTTGTTTTTGTCATCTAATTGTGCTAGGAGAGCTCCTAATGCTACCAGTATTGTAGAAACATATAGGATCATTGCTTTATCTGGAATTGGTGGCATCAATATTGGAGGAGTGAGTAGATACTCCTCCTCTTGTTGGAATGCTTGATCACATCTGCCACCCCACTTGAATATGATGTCCTTGTGTAACAAATGGGTGAAAGGATGACACTTATCTGCCAACTCTATAATGAATCTCCTAATGGATTGTAATTTCCCTTGTAGGCTTCTCAATTGCTTTAATATTCTTGAAGGAGGCATTTCTAATATAGCTTTTACCTTGGCGATATCTACCTCAATGCCTCTTCTTGATACTATGTACCCTAGTAGTTTTCTAGATGTTACTTGGAATACACACTTCTTTGGATTTAGCCTCAAGTTGTATTGTTCTAGCCTGTCAAATACTTTTACTAGGTTGGTCAAATGGTCTTCTATTTTGATGGATTTTCCAAAATATCATCTACATAATCCTCCATAGTGGTATGCAACATAACATAAAAGATAGTAGTCATTGCCCGTTAATAGTTTGCCCCTGCATTCTTTAGACCGAATGGCATGACGTTCCAACAAAAGGTTCCCCATGCACAAGTGAATATTTTTTTGTGTTGGTCCTCGAGGGATATTTTGATCGGATTGTATATGGATAAGTCATCCATTAATGACAACATTTCATTCCCTACAATCAGGTCTACGATCATATCGATGTTGGGTAGAGGGATGTCATCCTTCGGGAAAGCCTTGTTTAGATCCTGAAAGTTTGTGTAGATTCTTACGCCCCCAATGGGATTTGATACTGGTATTAGATTAGACACCTATTCAGGATAGTCAATGGGCTTGATGAAGCCCACATCTAACAGTTTCTGAAGTTCTACTTTTACCAAAAGTGTTATCTATGGATGCATCTTTTGTAGCTTCTGCTTGATGGGTTTAGCTCAAGGAAATATGGCTAGGTGATGTACAACCAATGCTAGATCTAGCCCTGGTATGTCAGCATATGTCCATACAAAGTTGATTTTTCTTTCATTGATAAATGTTGAGAAGTTTACTTTTTCTTTAGGATCAAGTGATGTCGCATGATATTTTGTGGGGGAGATTGCATCTTCATGTGCCTCAAAGAGGTTTTCACCTTTAGATGTGTCCTTTGTTTTTCTCTTTTCCAAATCTGATAAAGCCACGTCGTGGTTTTCTTTAGGGGACTTCTTTTTTATTTTTAAATTTTGTAGTTTATTTTTGCAACTGGAAGATGCAATCTCCCCCACAAAATATGCTCCTTAATCTAGTTCCATAAAAAACTATGTTTTGTGATCTCCTTGGGGTATATTCGTGCGAAGTCCCATGAACTCTATAATAGCCTCATCATTTTGGAATGTATCCAAAACCAGAGTATGATGTTGTTGGTCCAATCTATCAACTATGGATAATGCAAGGATATTTTTGTCATGGGTATCTGCAAAGCTTATGAAAGTCATAACTAGGTTAGGGACATTGGATTTTTTAAGGCTACATAAGGTACCTAATTTGTATTCACTAGAGTTATAGGAATCTCATTCATACTCATTGGAATCTATCTTGATATGGTCGTCATCAAATATAGTTTCAGATGTAGGTCCAACAATGATAGTATTTATGTTGAGGTTTTCAAACATGTTTTGGATATATAGATAGTCGTCTAGACATTCACAAGTATTTGATGCTCAATAGTGGTAGAAGTAGCTTCTTCTTCATAGGAGGTGTTTTTAGTATTTGGGGTAATCACGTTAGATGTACTATAACCCAATCCAAGATTCTTTGGGTGCATTTCTATAATAATTGGTTCTCTTCTACCTTGTCTATATAGAACAAGGCCACCTTGTCTAGTGAACCCCATATTTTTGGATAGCTAATATCCTTTACTGCTCTAGTCAATAGGAAGGGGAGGTAGTGGTTGTTCCCATCTTTCTTTTTTTTAGATCCATGAATATAATTCTTCTTCGCATACTTCCTCATCTTGCATATCTCCCCACTTGGTGAAGATGGTGGGTTTGACTATCATCATTATAACTTGAACATGTCTAATATCTTTTGGTTCTCCATATGTTTTCGATGTGGGAGGAAGCATCCTAATAAAAAAATATTGGTTGAAGTGGTATTCTCCTCAACCCTTGTCAAGTAATTAGATCTTGGTATCAAATTTAGCTAGCTCAGTTGATGATGGTGTGGTGGAGGACGAAGCTAGTGATTTTGGGTCAATGTATGAAGGAAGGATATAGCATTGTTGGTTATTTGAAGGATCTTTTTATATTTCACTTCCAACTTGGCACGGTAATGGAAAGGTGTGGTCGGCATATATGATAATTTCCTTATTATCATGAGGAAAATTTAAGCATTGATGGAATGTAGATGGTACTACTTTCAAAACATGGATCCATGGTCAACCCAAGAGAAGGTTGTATGGAAGTTTGAGATATAGTACTTGACATGTAGTTTCTATTATTACTAGTCCTATCTAAATGGGTAGCCTGATAGTTTCTTTTGAATTTCGCTCTATTTCACTAGAAGCTTTGATGGTGATGCTCTTGTTTTTATCTATTACATCATCAAAGTATCCCATTTTTTTTACAAATTTTATGGTACAAATGTTTAGACCTGCACCCTTATCTATGAGTAACCTCTTGACTTTGTGTTTGTCAACCCCTAGTTCTAAATAAAGGGCTTGATTTTGAAACGACATTTGCAGAAGGTCTTTCTCAGAAAATACTAAATGGTGGGTGGACATGATATTTCCAACCATGGCTTAAAATTGATTAACGTCAAGGTTGTTTGGGATTGAAGTTTCAACAAGAGCTTTCTCCAATATTTTCTTATGTGTTGGTGATAGTTTTAAGAGCTCAAGGATGGAGATTAGGACAAGAGTTTTCTTAAGTTGGTCCACAATGCTATAGTCACTTGATGGATTGCTTGTGGCTTTTACTTGGGTTGGTGCTCCTTGGATTTTTACTCTTCCCCTTCAGGTAGTCCTATTACATTCAAGATCTCTACTTAATATGGTTAATGTATGAATGGTATGATCATCACAAGAGATATGTCCTAGAATGGTATCCTCGCCATAAGAGAAGGCGGCCTTATGGTAATCTTGTTCTTTCCCTTTGTTGTTTCCCCTAGAATGGTCAAGGATTGGATCCTTGTAGATATTTAAGTCTTTATTTCTAAGACAAGGTTCAATTTCCACTTCTCCCTTTTTGATTAGATCTTGCATAATGTTCTCATGAAATTGTTGGTAGTGTACCTCTTGATTTTGTGAAATTCACATTTGTCAATTTTGTTATACCAAGGGGGTTTGAAGTTGGTTTCTTCATAATTTTTTGTCATTTATCGTGATGAGGTTATTTTGGACTAGTTTGTGCATAATGACCTCGAGGGATTCTCCCAAGGGATAAACTTTCTTCATGGTTGGTCGTACTACCGAGGTGGTCTCCTTTCATTATCATGTCCTTGATTCAGCTATTGGTTGTTAGATTGATTGTTCAAAGGATAACTGAGTTGATTGTTCTATTGATAATTGGGTTGGTTGTTATATTGATAACCTTGCTATGTTGTTTAAACCTGATTTTGTGGTATATTGGGATTTTTTACATTGTGTACAACCTTAGCATCAACTATGTTGTCATTGGTTGTGTTCTTGTTTTTCACCCATATCTTGGGTTTGTCATTTGAAGTAGAAGTTTGATCTTTAGGGTTGTAAAGTTTGATCAGTCCCCTCGTAATAAGGGCTCTTTCGATAAGTATTCCCTTCTCAATAGTTTCCTTGAAATTTCTTGGTGGAATATTGTGAGTTTCTAATTGATATCTACATGCACATTGGAGATGAAGACATCGACAAGTTGTTTCTCTGGAATGGGCCACTTAATTTTGCTTCTTTGTGTCTCCATGTTTGTAGGTATGAGGCAAATGATTCACCTTGAATTTTTTTTATTTTATAAAGATCGGTGATTGTAATGTCATGTTCTATGTTATACGAAAAATGGCTGACAAACTTATTTGACAATTCATCAAATGTTTCAATGCCTGGTGATAAACAAGAGAACCAATCTATAGCAGGCCTACTGAGACTCCATGGAAAAAGTCTCATCAAGTAGGTGTCATTTCATTGTAGTTCCATGAAAGATACTTAAAAACTCACATACATGCTCAATTAGATCTCCTTTCCCACTATACTTGTCAAATTTCAGTATTTCAAAGCCTTTGGGGAAAGGTACCATGGATATATTTTGATCAAACGGATATGGACAAATGTCTTGGAGAGCATAACTTTTCTTTGGCTTTCCAATTTTATATATCTAATATCCTTCAATTGAGTGTTTGAAGTTGAACATTTATGTCATTGTTTGGTGTGCTTTCTTGAGGATTTTAGGTGTTATAGATCTATTGTCCCATGACATTTATTTGGTTGTAAACTAGATATTGTGTTTTCATGGGACCTTGAGACCCGTGTTGTGTATAAGGTATGTTGGGTCCTTGTTGTGCATAAGGTAAGTTATTTCCTTGTTGTGTACCTTGATATTGACTTTGAGGTATTCCTGTGTACTAATTTTATGGTCCTCCTTGTTGTTGTTGTTGAGGATTTTGATTTTGGGTTTGTTGAACAAAGTTTTGTTGAGTTTGGGGTGTACTTTAATAGTTCACTTTTGGTACACCATGTTGACATGGTTTTTGTTAAAGGTTACCTTGATGTTGCATTAATGGTATACCTTGTTGTTGTGGATTGTGTTGAAGGGTACCTTGGTATTGTGTTGACGATACACCTTGTTGTGAATGTTGTTGAAGGGTACCTAGGTATTGCATTAATAGTACACCTTGTTGTTGTGAGTGTTGTTGAAGGGTACCTGGGTATTGTGTTGACGATGCACCTTGTTTTTGTGAGTGTTGTTGAAGGGTACTTGGGTATTGTATTGATGGTACACCTTGTTGTTGCAAGTGTTATTGAAGGGTACCTAGGTATTGCATTGATGGTACACATTGTTAAGGGTACCTTGGTATTGCGTTGATGGTACACCTTGTTGTGGTTGATTTTGAAGGTTACCTTGGTATTGCATTGATGTTACACCTTGTTGTGGTTGATTTTGAAGGTTACCTTGGTATTGCATTGATGGTACACCTTGTTGTGGTTGATTTTGAAGGTTACCTTGGCATTGTGTTGATGGTACACCTTGTTATGGCCTATTTTGAAGGTTACCTTGGTATTGTGTTGATGGTACACCTTGTTGTGGTTGATTTTGAAGGTTACCTTGGTATTGCATTGATGGTACACCTTGTTGTGGTTGATTTTGAAGGTTACCTTGGTATTGCGTTGATGGTACACCTTGTTGTGGTTGATTTTGAAGGTTACCTTTGTATTGCATTGATGGTACACCTTGTTGGTCCATTGGAACGTTTCCCATGTTTTGCATAGTGTTATGTTATGGTATTTTTTGGGTTGTCTTTCCTTGATACTGTTGTGCCACAAATGCTTGTTCACTTTGGGATGGTGGTCTAAACAATGGGTTATCCATGGGTTGAGTTTGATCATTGTTTTTTGAAAATAATGGTGGTATGTTGGGATTGGTGGTTGGTTTTGGAACTTGTCTAACTACCATTTGATCTCCTATTGGAATAAGATTTGGATATTTTAGGATGTCCACGTTGAATTCATTGGGTAATTTTGCACCACTTTTTGCTAATGTGAGGAAATATGAGTTTGGATTTTTCCCAAGAATCTTGTCCATAAGCTTTTGCATCTTAGGATTTTGGGAATATTCTAATAGTTTCATTAGTAAGCTCCTCATCACTATCATATTCTTCTATGATTACTTCATTGGAATTTGGAAGTTGATTCTGACTATCAATCATGTTTTGGTGTTTAAGGAGTTCTCCCTCATGACTTGGTGTTTGGTCTTGTGTTGCTTTAAATGAGGGTTCCTTTTGAGGAGTTGTAAGGTCACTTGGTTTATAACCCAATGGGTTGGTCTCCTCATTAGTGATGTTGGTTTTTTGTGCACTTGAGCTACTTTTTTTAACATCCATCTTTTTTCTGTGTTGAGATCTTGTGGTTGTCATAAACAATTCCAAGACCTTTGGGGAATTTGATGATCACTATGGAATGAAATGGTGTTTTTTTTTGGGATTTTTTGTTTTAAAAAGGTGTTTTGTAAGCTAGGATTTATCTATTAC